>JAHHUM010000016.1:927952-1063897 GCA_036173005.1 Crenichthys baileyi
TTATTTACTACCTTCTTTGCACAGGCCAGTGATTCAAACACAAAATGTATGGTGATCATAAAGTAAAAAGCTAAATTCCTCATCCTAGTCACTTTATTACCCCATCTATGGAGAATTTTCTTATGTCATTTCTTATATTGTATCTATTTGCATATAATCACAAAGCTGCTTTGCAACTGAGAACTGATACAGATGGATTGGATTTATTGGATTTTGTTACAGCTCCTAGCTTTAGAAATAAGTGCTAAAAATTAATTTAATGAAATATCAACGATTATTCTTTGAATGCTTCTGCACAAGATGTGAACTGTATGTTCTGAAATGCCGAGTTTAATAAACACCATTAACAATGCCACATGTCTCACCAGGCAGAAAATAGATGCCACTAGTTTAACAAGTGCCATTTACTGTTTAAATAGCACCACACCACTGGGGTTAATAGCCTATTTATTTTGTATGTGTCGATTTTTCACTTCTATACTTTTTTGCATTAAGGCCACACAAAATGAAAGAATACTCATTCATCTTGTCCTGTTTGCATAACAAGAAAAACTAATTTCAATTTCGAATTTAATCAAACATTTTAAATGACACACATCCTACCGGAGAGTGCTTAGTTGAAAAAAGATCCCTTATGATTTTTATGTTTTAAAGGAAAGTACACAAATCCTATCTTAAAGTATAAAGCCTGTTACCTTAAAGACCCCTCCACAGCAAGTGTGCTGTTTTCACCTTGGTTTAGAGGGTTAGTTTCTGTTTCAAATCGATAAAGAGAAGCCTAGCACTTACAATTTGGATTTATTTTTTTTCCCTCTTGTACTCTAACCAAACTATAACTAAAAGAACTAAGGTATGTACCTTGATTAATGTGTATAAATAAATCCATAAAAAAACATAATTTATTGATGGAGATGTTACTTTCGACTGTTATGCATTAGTTTCTTCGTCGTTTTGCCCCATTATTCAGGCTGGAATAGAGTTATGAAAACTGTCTAATATCATCTGGTCAACCAAAAAAGAAAAATAGCCAAAAGCAAAAGAAAGTCTGAGACGGAAGAGATTAGCATCACCTGCACTGGCTCTGAACCAAACCACCCGGCATGCCAGGTTGCACGAAGAAAGGAAGCAGTACTGTCATTGGTGAAGACATGCTACTGGGAGCATCATGTGGGGGCTGAAGAGGTCACCTTAAATTTGTTTTCTCCTCACGATTAGGTCACATAAGCTTTCCTACATCACTGCAGTTTTTCTGTTGTGTTTTGGGCAAGTATGAACCTGATATATTTCAGTTCATGCATGAACAATGTTTTGGTAAAAGAACATTATTCTAGCAACTGCAATCTTTCTTTTACACCACAACTTTACAGAAGTGATCAATGAAGGTCATGCCGTCTTATATAATCCCAGCCTTTTAGTTAAATGCCTGTCTTTATCAGTATCTTTTCTCCATGTTTTGGCTCTGTTTGGCAAAGTGAAATTAAAAAAAGAAAAGCAGAAAACAAAGTGGCTTAATGGAAGCTAGGTGACTTCAAGGCAGATATCAAAACTGAGGGGAGGCAGTCTAATTTAATAAACTTAAGTAGAAGCAGAAAGAGATTTTTCTTTTGGTCCCTCCCCTCTCTCAGCCTTCCTCGCTTGGAGAGCGGCACATAGGTATTTTCTACAGAGAAGAAGAGTTTTCGGGCCTCCAAATGGGAGCAGGGTTTGTTTGATGAGCCTATTTGTATTCTGCTGCCATGCTGCTTCTGCTGACCTGGGAATGAGAGATACAGGGAAGCAGCGGTGTTATCTGGCCAACAGGCCACCCTTGGCCCTTCCCTCCTTCCCCTCCTTGACCAAATGCCTCTCAGTGCCTTTGAATCCTTGTTTTTGTTTTGAGCTGGCCAGATGTTGCACAGTTAATGCCTCTTCCAAGACAAAAGAGTCTGCCTCAGAGGGCTCCCACCCCCATGGAGTCAGGTATGATAGTGTGAAAGGAGCTGATGTATCTTGAGTCATAGTTTGCCAAATGAGTATAATGTGACTGCCTGCCTCCTAGGCTGTCAGGTATTTTTCTCAAATTTTGTTGAGCGGCCTATGAAATTAAAAAATAGATGGTGTCCAGTGATTCTAAAGCTGTACAGAACTTTAACTTTTATGTTACATGACAAATGAGAAATGACGCTGGCTGTACCTGAGGGAAAGTGCTCGTTGACCGGCCAGTTGTCCACTTGCAAGGTCGCATTGCCCCCGTTCCTTGTGAATCGGACCAAATGGTACTTGCCATCGTTTACCTCTGTGTTTGTCTCCTTAACGCTTATGTCCACCGTCCCAATGTTAAACGTCACACCGATTTTGCCTTGTTCCTGAAAGAGACACAAAAAAAGACAGAGTGGAAAGAGTTGAAGCCTAGCTTCATATTGCAGGGCTTCTCAAGCTTTTTATAAGTGCACCCTCAGTAAAAATTAAGAATTCTCAGTACCACCACACTGAAAGAAAAGTCAAAAAGTAATAAAACAGGACTCAGACTTTTTTCTGTTTTATCAATAAGTCAGAAATTTAAGGAGATGGTTTTGTTTTGGTTTTCTTTTGCACAAAGAAATCTAACTTTTTATGTTTTTACTTGGAATAATTAATGAATCATGCTTCTACAGTTCATGTTTCAAGATCAAACCAATGTCCAAAATCCAATATGGCTGCCAAATGATAAAAAATAGTCATAGTTATAGAAACTGCCCTTCTGAATGTTTTACACACATTGTGTAATATAACTTCTGCTTGTGGACATGTTCCTTCATGTTTGAATCCATAAAATGTAAAGAGCTATGCATAATGTATTGGATTTGTTGTCATTCCCAGATCCTTGTTTTATCCTGAGTTTAGAAGTTAAGAAGTAGCCACTTCCAGTTCTTCAAATATTTCCTCTCACGCTCCTTCCGGCCCCTTTCCGGTAGTCACGTAACTTTGTATTGACCTTGTGTTGACACCGACATTTCTTCTGAGTACCACCAAAGACAATCCAAGTACTTATACAATAGTTTGGAACCTTGACCATATTAAAACCTTTTAGAACATATAGCTGAGGGAGCTGCAGCTGCTGTAAAACGAGCCCATCGCCTGTGTGCTGAAAGAGACTTTTGGAAACTGCATCATCTGCATACCACTCAAAAAGTTGGCCAGTTAAAAGCGCTTATAAACATAAAGTGTCACAGAATATAGGTACCCGGATCCTAAAGCTCAAGCGAGCAGTAGAGATTTCAAGATGATGGAAAATATACCACCATTCCAACTCTATGTTCTCCTCATATCATACAGCCCTACTATTTAGCCAAAAAATATGGATTATGCAAATATATCACATTAAGTACTAAAGGGATCTGGTGGTCTTAAAGGTGAATGTCTTGGAAACAGTTGCAAAAAGAACTGTTTTTACAGTTTACAGTTACAGGGGGGTCATTTTAAAACACAAATTCAGGGTTTTAGGTAATCCAGCTGTATCCCCACTTCCTGAAAAAACAGACATTCCAAAGGTTTATAGGGAAAGGTAATTTTTATTGGCATATGTAATGTAATATTCTATTTCTATGTCTGTAATTTTTTTTTATTGTTTTTTTTCTTTACATTTTTATTATTATTTTGTGGAATGATTAAATATCTATTTTCTGTTCTTATGTCATTTATTTATTTGTATTATAATATTGTATGTATATAATTGAACACAAAGGGATTTTCTGTTTATTTACTACAGTTTTTTTGTTGGTTTTTCGTTTATTTAAAGTATTTAAATGGCTTCACAATGTAATGAGATTTGAATCCTGTTTTAAAGACAACAGGATTGTATGCCACAGCCGATAATAACCCTGCTGAACATAAATCTTTGGTTCCACGTGATGTTTGTCAAAACTGATTTTATATTCAAAGTAACATAAAATGCAGACATTTTAAATGTACTTTTCATCTAATTGATAATAGGCCTTTGATAATTTCCACGGCCACTTGCTTTTTTCATACAGGGAAGTAGGAACCCTCTTAGCCTGACGTACAAAATCCAGGCTACCTGAAGCATTAAAAGAGCAACTATGTGAGGCTATAACACAGACCTGGCAGCGCTTCCAGCTACCTCATTGAACTTGTGAATTTCATCAACATAAGTGAATGGCACCTTTTAAAAAGAACATCAAATAGACCACAACTGTCAAGCTTCAATTTACAGAACATTTGAACTGCATCTTGTTCCATGTTTTTCACTACATGTATTGTTCTGCAGTAATGAATTAATTACACTGTAAACTAAATGTAGAAGGTTCAATAAAGCGACTTGGATGAATGCTCGCGGTTGGTGTTAATGGTGACTGCACAGCGAACCTGAGGACGCTTCATTATACAAGTGTAATGTGATGAAAATAGGCTGCCAGCAGAGATTGTAATGATGAGTAATACTCCCTGCAGCCTGTCACTATATGAAACTGGCAGGACAGATGCCTTCTTCAGCCGCCGTCCTTACAAACCGTGTGAAAGCCATATGCTTTGTTTAGCTCTCAATGCTAAAGCAGTTTTATTACCATGTCCATAAATAGTGTTGACTTTTCCTATAATTAGGACTCCTCTCCTTTTCAACTCTACTAATTTTCACGAGTGTGCCAGTGTGTTTTACTGTGACAGCTTCGGTATTCATGGGCATGTAGGCGTTACAAGCAAGAGGCTTCAGAGCCTGAGAGAGTGGCGACAGGGAAGAGCTGTGTTTTCTGTGTCATTTGTTTTAATCCCCATTGGGAGTCTCTCTGTGTAATTACTTTCCTTAGAAGCCGGCAGCAGTGGGACCATTTCTCATAACAAATCCAAAATGAGGAGGCTTTGAACAGGGGGGCAGACACATATTGCTAATTGATCAGCTCAGGGCTCTGACCCTGCACGGCTGACTGTTAAAAGTCTGGACCCTGATTATGTTGAGCGGAACCTAACAGTGTTTGTCAGCATGACAGAACCACAGGATAGCTCCGGCTTACAGTGGATGACACATCACTTAAACCTGCTGACCTTGATTAAATGTCACACTCTCCTCATACCTCAGAGGAGCACTTCATCAGGCCTTAACACAGCTCCTAAGGCTGGATTCTTACACATAGATCACATCAGTACAAATCATCAGCACAGATGAAAAGACAAAGATCTGAAAAGTGTGGTGGGCATTTGTATTCAGACCCTCAATACTTTGTAGAAGAACGTTTCACTGCAATTACAGATTCAAGGCTTTTCAGGCATAACTTTTAAGTCTTGCTACAGACTTGATCTGGACTTTGACTGGACCATTCAAACATAAATTTCTTTTAATCTAAACAATTCCATTGTAGCTCAGGCTTAATGTTTAGGGTCGGCCTGCTGGAATTTGGACTTCAACAGTTTTCCTTTAAAATGTTACTTCCATCCTAACAGCATGATGCTGCCACCACCATGTTTCACCTGGGGTGGGTGGGTAGGATGTTTACAGTGATGTGCAGTGGTTTTTCATATATATCACCTTGCACACAAGCCTAAAAGTTCTAGTTTGGTCTCATCTGAACAGGGCTTTTATTTCTTCATGTTTGCTGGCCCCTTCATGATTTGTGGCAAACGACAAACATAACATTATTTTTCTAAAAGCTTTCTTCTTGCCACTCTTTGAGGAAGGCCAGATTTCTGGAGAGCTCGACTAGTACTTGTCCTGTCGATACCTTTAGTCTCCTAAGTTGTGTATCTTTGCTGCTCCCTCAGAGTTATCATAAGCCTCTCGGCTGCATCTCTGATTATTGCTCTCACTGTCATGTCTCGGTATGTTTACAGTTGTGCTATATGGCTTGAACTGTGCTTCATAAGAAGGTCACAGCTCAGAATACTGTTTTATATGTAATCCTGATTCAGATTTCTCCACTACTTTCTCCCTGACCCGTCTGCTGTGTTCCTTGGTATTTTTGATTCTGTTTCTTCACTAATGTTCTCCAAAAAACCTCTGAGGCCTTCACAGAGTAGCTGGATTTAAGGTACAGTGCAACATTTCCCCCAAAGTGTTTAGAAAAGCATAAAGTTGTAAAAGCAAACCACTGCAATGAGTGTGCATATAGCTAATTTTAAGGCAAGGCATTTTAATTTTTAACTTTGGAGTTACAGTTGAGACATCTTAATTTTTTTTACGGGAGATACGGGGTAAGCTTTCAGTGAGACCTCATTGAGAATAGCGACAGAGCAGCTCTTCTCGGCCCGGTTAATAATGAAAAAGGGCCGACAAAGACATGGAAAAGCCATTTCCTAAAAGCTGAGGTAGCCCTCGAGAAGAAGTCAGACTAGCTGAGTGCTCCTGATGTGCACTTGACCTCTCTTAATATAAGCACTTGTCATTCAAACTTAGAGGGACGCACAGTTAGATGTGAGGAAAGTGTGGGCACGGGTGTGCAGACATACACATGGCAAAACGCATATAATCGATGCGTCCCAGACAAGACGTTCACAATCTGTTGATGATTTAATGTGGCAGGCGGATGTTCTGTGCTTTGTTTCGTGAAGATTTTATTAAATCATTTGGGCCTGGCTGTTTAAAAAAAACATGTTAGAAGGGTGAAGTGCATGTAAAAGCACAGGCAGTATCTAGTATATCCGCTATGACCTTCAGAGGATCTGGCAGCCAACCCTCTCCTGTATAGCTGCATCAAAGCCACATCACCGACCCACTAATACCTACAAACATAGGCAGATTGTCACCCAGCCTCCCCTGCCTTTGGTACAAACAAACAGCAAAACACGACAACTGTACCCTCTTGTAACTGTTGCTGAGAGCTTCTAGGCCAGACCTCTGTATTTTATGGCCCACGGGCCACATCTGGTCCTTTCAAATGCCCTTCAATGGCCTGCATGAAAAATTTGGATACAATATGCATAAAACATTAACAGAAAAAATGCTCTTAGTTTGAGGGCCAAATCTTTCGTTTTCTACCCGGCCCATACGGTCCTGCAGCAGAGTCACATGGGAAGCAGTTGTTCTTTCCAAAAGTTTTTTTTATTGTATTTTTGCATAACTTTGACTTTATCCATATTCCTTTTAAAGTTATATTAAATTTAGTTTTTGAATTCACTGCTGCGGCAAGCAGATTTTTACTTTTTTAATTCCTGTTAAATTCAATGTTTTGTTATCCACAAGGTGAATATTTGCATGTACTGTAAATCTACCAGTATGTCATAAAGCACATTTACCCTGTGACAACCTTTTAACGAAAATGTAAAAACTGGTCAGAATCCATGTTGCTTCCATTAGGAGCACATATTCAGAAAGGAAAAAAAAATATATTTTTTTAAGAAAACAAAACCAAAAACAAACAAACAGAGATTTTAATATTATGTGCTATCTATAGGTGCATTTGGACTACAAGACCTGGCATTTTTTTTTTAAGAACATTGATTTACCCAGGCTGTTTTTGTGAGTGTTTCCATTATGGAGGCCTATGCAGGCCAAATACAGAGTGGGCAACTCCTCCAACTTCAGCAGAGTGGACAAGATCTTGCTCAGCTGCTGATAGAGTCATCCTTCAAGTAAATAAAAGCTATTTATTTTGGTAATAAAACTATATCCAGTGATTCTACGTCAGAGACTACACTTTGTAACTTAGATGTAGTCACTACAAACTCCTTGGAATGTTTTACAGATTAAGCTAGAACTAGGATCTTTAGACTGTTTTACACTCACATGACTGTATGTTTAGCAGCCTCCCTGCACAAAACTTCACCCAAGTATAATGTAGGGTGTCAGTATGTTCAGTTATATTTATATGATCAGTTGTAATTTCTACTGTTGCCAGAAAACAATCAAACCTATATGTACAGTTAAATATTTAATATGGAGTTTGAAAAATTGGCCTTTTGGGAAAAAACAATTACCAACCCTGCTGTAGGTGGTGTGCAGAAAGAGCAGTGTGAACCACTGGTTTAACGATGGCACCCTCTTTCTTTGTCCATGTTGACCAGCCATCGCCTCTGCCACCTCCACCGCCACCCACCTGCCTTGCCCACCCCAGCACTGCAGCAGAGTTTGAGTGACAGATCCAATTATGTTTTTTATTGGCCTGTCGCTCTCAAGGCACGAAAGCACTTCATTGTCTCCTGAGCAAAAGGGGAAAAATGGCTATTGTTCTCTTAGTGGAAAAAATGATGGTCTCTGTTCTGGCTGTAAACAAATGATGCGTGCGGAATCGCCTTCAAATGCTAACCCACCCACTCGCAGATGCAAAGTCATAAACTGCCCTCTTGTGTCACAAAGAAAAAAAAAGAGAAACACAGAAGTCTCCAAACATTCAGTCACCTTCCCTCTCTGATTCAAAAAACTAAACCTTACAAAGCTGAAATCTCTGTGAATTACTGGTATAATGTGCTTAAAGCCCTTTTCCTGGCCCATGATGCCCCCACAGTGTTTATCTGGAGTCAGTCAAAATGCTAAATTTGTTTTACAGCTATGGTAATAGATCCAGATCATGCTGACAGTGTGGATGTGTGTTCATTTTAAATATACAGTATGTGTAGGCATGATGCCTTCACAAAGCCTCATAGATGTAACACCACCCCCTCCTCTATCTAGCTCCAGGTTTGGCACGTGGAGCCCCACCATTCCCACGTGCAGCGACGCACGCTGACATCAGTAATCAGGCCTGCCGCAGTCTAATTCAGGACCGATCAATGCCTCCAACACACGTAGCGCTGCTGGCAGAGCCAAAGCAAGAGAGAATCAGCCAAAGCAGTGGCGGTGGTGGGCGATCTTGCAGACAGCCATCGCAGCTCTCAGCGGACAGCTGCTTTACAGAGGACAAGTCGCTCACAATAGATTTCGTCCCCGGCTCGCTGAATGGTCATTCTGTGAAGCCACCGGCTCTCAGACGAATACATACATCTGACAGCCATTTTCTGGAGGTGAGATTCTGGTTGCGTAGCTTGAGTATGGAGAAAAACTGCTAACAAAACAATGATACCATAAGTAGAAAGAAATTAATTAATTAACACATTCACATTTCTCTGTGTATTTCTTCCCCTCACAGGTTTATTATGGTTTTGAGTTTTTTGTCACACTTACATGTTTCAGACCAAGGAACAAAGAAAAATGCAAGACAAAATTAATCTGACAAAGTAAAAAGTTTTCAAATTATGATTTGAACATTCTCTTTCAGGATTTTCTGCTAGAGAGTAGAATTGATGGTTCCATTAATCACGACAAATCGTCCAAGTTCTAAAGCAACACATTAGCCCCGGAACCATCACACCGCCCCCACCATGTTTCCCTTTCAGTAGCAGTAAGTGGGGACTACTGCAAAAGTGGCATTCGTGTAATTTGGTTTGGCCAGCCATTCCTGAAAGGGGTTTGTCACTGTTCAATTTTCTCTCCATTGGTGAGAAAGCCTTAAAATTGCTTTGCAACCGTTTCCAGCCTAATGTTGATATCAGTGACTGTTTCTCATCTGTAGTTAAATTCCTGTAGATCAGAGCTTATTGTGTTGCTTTTAGCCTATTTCATGTTGTCAGACAGGTTATATTCGGTAGTTATTTAAGTGAGTTCTTACTTCTACAGGACTGGGGGTAATCCTAGTTGTGGCTAATCTAACTGTTAATTTATCTATTAAAATGTTGTGATTATATAGTCATAACCACACCGGGTTGTTTTGGCTAGCTTTTCCTTTAAGAAATTAAATCACCAGAGACTCAGTTGGGAGGGAGGTAGGTCTGATGTAAGGGTTTGGGGTTACATTCCCCTTTTTTCATCTGACATCAGTGCTCAAGTTAGCTTCTGCGGTCAGAGGCCATCAGAAGTGGATCAAGGAAGCAGTGAAGCAGAATCAATAGAGTGCAGAAGCTAGGACAAATGTGAGACACCATGGATTGATGGGCCTGGCCTTCACTGTGCCAAACCCATTTATCTTGAGTAATTGACAGAGGTAACTCATTGACGTCACTGTGATTTCCAGCCGCCAGAAATCTGCAAAGTGTTAGAAGCTTTATAAGGAATGTTTGTGTCTATGCTGGCCTTTATTGCAACTTCTTTCATCATGCCAAGAATACACTGACAGCTGAACAGGCCTTGGGATCAGTGAGAGCCTGGTGTATTTCTTATGGAATGGAAAACACCATTGAAACTGAAAACCATAATTACAGTTAGAATTACTACCCTACACTGAAAAGATCATGTCTACAAAATAAACATGTGCCACCAAACAAGTATGAAAAATAGTATGCAGAGGCTGCAGAAATGGAGATGCAATTTCAAAACAAACACGCACAAAAGCGTACCTGTAAAGCTATGCAAATCATGTTGATTCCTCTGCCAATACAAGGCATGAGGAGGAGGAAAGCAATCATTCCCTTTTGTATCTGTTTATCTGTTTGTCATTCAGCCATAAAATGCAGTAAACTCGTTTGCCCTTAAACAAAATCCAGTGCAACCAATTACCTAAAGAAGTCAGATAAATAGTAGGTGAGTCCACTTGTGTGTAATTTTGTGCAGCTGTTGTTTTGAGGTATAAAGCTTTGTTACACACCATACCCACAGTGAAACACGGTGGTGGCAACATCATGATTTGTGGAATCTTTTTTTTCTTCTTGCAGATCTAAATCCAACTGAAGTTCTGTCCATGGCAACTATGTACTACTCTGTGCTGGTCTGTTATAAAATCCCAATGAAATACATTAAAGTTTGTTTTTATAAAGTAACAAAATATGGAAAGGTTTGGGAGGTGTGACTACAGTAACTTCACAGTAAGTTCACAACAGATGGTTGAATGGACAAGCTTGAGCAAAGCAGACATTTGACGTACACTGTCCCTCATATAGGATCTTATTTATGGTGCTGGGGTTCAATAGTGAACAGTCCTTTAAAAGCGATTCAATGACACATTTTTCTACAAGAATTTTGATGTATGTAAAAATTAGTTCAAGAGCCTTAAGAGGTTGAAACCCACATCGTAGTTTGGTTTAAATATATTTTAAGTCTTAATGGGTTAAGGAGAAGCTTTCAGGACCTAAGAGAGCAGAGTAAGCTTCCCATCAGATCAAGCATGTGAAAACAAATTCATTTAACTTTCTAGTTAAATCTGTATATTCCATTCCCTATAGTGGTAAATTATATATCCAGATAATATTTATATTTCGTCCTGAGATATTCCCACTTTGGAGAAACACCCAAGCCCATCCACAAATAATGGATGTGAGCTCCTGCATCAGACCACAACAAATCAATCCATTCTTCTGAGCTGTTTGGAAAACTAACAGGGGGCCACTTCTCATACATTGATAACTTCTCTGTGGGAGCAGAAACCTAGAGATTTTCAGTGTTTTTCCTTTCCCAACAGTTTCTTATGAAACGACCTTCATAGAATGGGATTATCAATATGAATTGTTTTTGCATTCAAAAACTAAGATGTTGCATCTTTTTCTCATCTTCACAATGATCCACTGCTCTCCTCGAACGCGTAAAAACAAACCAAAGAAGACAAAAATGGGGACTATGTGTGAGTCAATTCCATATAAATCATTTAAATTACTTAACAGAAACAAATGGGAATGATTGTAGCCCTAAAAATAACACAAACACAATTCATTTGTGTTCAAATAGCATTTGTTAGAAGCTGCTGAGGCCAGATTTTGGAGAAAAAACACATTTGGACACATATTGTCCCAGTACAACCACAAACATTGACCAAACTTTAGTCAGTCCATCATCTGCAAATGTAAAGAAAGCAGAACTGCAAACCTGCCAAGACATGGTCATCCATCTAAAATGACAAGCCTGGCAAGAAGAGAAATAATCACAGAAGCAGCCAAAAGACACATGGTACCTCTGGAGGAACTGCTAAAATCCACCCAGATGAGAAATATTAGTTATGGGCGGCTCCACAAATCTGGCTGTGATGGCAAAGCAGCTTGAACAAAGGAATGACTTATGGGGGGCTGGATACAATTACAAGCACAACCTTGCAGATTTTTTTTCACGACTTCACAACTAAACTACTTTGTTTTGGTCTAGCACATAAAATCCATAATAAGTACACATGTAAAATAGTTGACATACATGATAAACCTGAGATATGTTAATGGGAAGTTAAACCAGACATTTTAGAGCCAGTGAATACGACTCATCCTCTGTGATATCGCAATAGGTAATTTATAAGCATCTATTTAGGCAACTGGGAAGCAATGCTCTCACACCAATGTTTCAGAAAAACAACGCAAAGCCTTGAAAAACACAGAAAGCAGAAAAATACACATTTTTCCATTATAAATAAAGTATTTCCATGCAGATCATCAAAGTGCTCACAGCAGTGATGCATGAACTGTGCAGCTGACATGAAAAGACCACAAAAAAGGCGTTGCACATTTTGGAGATATATTTGCATAAAACATTGCGCACATGGTTATACTTTCACACGTTTAGAGCAGACCCTGCAGGCTTCAGGCTTCAGGCTTCAGGCTTCGTGCTTTGTGTACTAATGGTACTAATGCACAATTCAAATAAACATCTCTCTGAAAACTGTTAAACGTCATAAATGATTAACGGCCTCAAATGTTCATTCAGATGTACCTAATCAGCTGCAGAGGTGTTGTGAGAGGCCATGTGTGAGGATACACGACGCAGAGGCAGGGCTACCTCTGAAATATTGATCACATCTAAAAGAAGCCAGCAGCCCAACACAAGCTGGATTTTACACCTGAGAGGGCCAGGAACAGCTACATCAAGTGGACAGGAACAAAATGGCCTCCACCTAGCTTTACTCACTGCTGGTGTAATTGTTGGGCTAATACCTGTGAGTCCATTAGCCAGCTGGTTAATGCCTGGCTGTACTCTGCTATATTTAGTCTGTACCAAAGCCAGAGAGACACTGGATTTCTAAAAGAAACATAAGCAGAAGCAGCAGCTGCAGCAGCATTGCTGGGGTAGGAAACAGCTTTGACTCCTACACTCAGCTCAATGTCAAACGTCGAGCCTTGCTCTTTGATCTGCTGCTGCAGAAAATGAATCGTGCTGGGTCAGCCTTATCAATTATTTACACCCACTGTTTCTCTATTTCCTGTTTGTCCGCTCCTGTGGCTGTAACTTGCCCTGACACTAATGGCGGACGACCTGGTGAAAACATTTATCAGTGTTACCGCAGAGTCCTCTGGAATGCTACACTATCATTTTCAATCTTTTGAAACCTACACTTCTGACAGTGCACTGATCATTGTCATCACTGCCATATTTTACTGCATGTTTCTGGGGTGCATTGTATGAGTAAAGTAGTTGGACTCAGGAATAAGCTTAGGTCACTGCATCTTGTATAACCAATTAATCTTAAAAGTTCTCCCTCTCCTGATTATCATTTAATCATTGAAGAATATTTAAAACAATTACTAACTTTTGAGCTTTTATTATTTGCCCACTCAATCTTTTTTTCATTGGTTTTTATTTATTGGTGTTTAACAAATAACTTATCTGGCAGAAATGTATAATACATAGTATATGCACATAACATGCTTTCTTACTATCTGATGTTAAATCAGACTTTTTTTACTTCTTATATTCAGAACTCTGCATACATGGAGATCCTTCTACAAGCTTCTGACAACAGTTTGCTACAATTTTGGCCAATTCCTCCTGGCAGAACTGGTATAACCGGGTCACGTTTCTAAGCTGCCTTGCTCTCACACACCTCTTCTGCTGTACCAACAAAGTTTTCGTAGGATAAAGGGCTGAACTTTGTGATCGCCAGACTGACTTTGTTGTTCTGAAACCAGTTTGTAACTCATTTGCTGGTATGCTGAGGGTCATTGTCCTTTTAGAAGATCTTTTTGTGTCTAAGTTAACGTGTCCAACATAATGTTTCCTTCTCGTGATCCCCATCAGGAGGGTGATGTCTGTATTTAGCACTCTTGTTGCTTGTGGAATGAAGCAATAGAACAGACTTATTTTTATTTTTGAAGAAATATCCTTTAACTAACGGGACAGTGCAATGGCAGACATAAAATAAAAAAACACTGCTTTTTATACATTGATGGATTTTTGGTAAACATAAAACCGTAATGTTGATATAGTTTCACAGCAGAGAAAATTGTTTATAATGCAAAACCACTCAAAGGTCTTAGAGCTATTGTTCAATCTCTGTTTATGGTCAAAAGAGCAGACAGCTGTGATAATTGCAATGCATACTACATGATTATCGTTTTGCTAAATCACACGACTCTGGTAAAACTTCTGCCATGAATTTTCATCAGCCTGCTGCTACACCACTCCTTTGTCACCATTAAAGCATAACCAGTGATCAGTTTCAGTCTTTCTGACTGATTTCTTGTAGCAGATGTTAAAATCACAGCTTTTGTAAATCTTAAGTGTGATCACATTTAGTCAGTGTGGTTTCAAATGTGACCATAGAAAAATAATGTGCGTGACCTCACAGTGGGCTGAATTGGAGTCCATGGTCCCCATGCATCATGGGGCTCATTAAGGGGGAAAAAAAGCCAATGAATAGGATTTGTGTGAGATGGAATAATATGCTGTGAAAGTCCATTAGGGACCAGGCTAATGAAATTGAAACAGCTTGGTGATCAAATTAGAATCTGTTTGGCACATATTTAATTTAATGTGCTGCTGAATTTGAGCACTTTCCATTTGGTAGGCCCAGAATGAAAGTGGCGCCCAATAAATCAAGCAGTCACACAATTCATCCAGCATCTTTTTCTCCCCTCATTTTTCTGAAAAGAACAACAGGCTAATGTATTCTTGAACCCACTACCGGGAACATTATTCTCCAGCAGAACACTGTATAAGTAGACACAAATGAAAAGAAGTAAAAACAACACCACAATACAACAATTGTCTGTGCCGTGTGTTTTCATATGCATCGTCGTGGCTGCTTGGTAAAAGACTCATGGGGTGACATTATTTGAATAGGTACAAAGGTTTTCAGCCTGTTAGAAGAGCAGCTTTCTGCATTTTGCACGCACTCGTTACCAAATCTGGTGTTAAATGCAAAATAAAATTGCGCTTTGAGACAACGAGGGGGAGAGAGGAAAAGACGCCTGGTGAAAAAACCCATTTCAGATAGCTACACATCATCCCAATTAGCAAAATAGCAGGCAATTATACAAATTCTAAATTAAAGGGAAAGTCTCACTACAGGGATGATTACTTGTGAAACAAGGTCGAATATGCAGTGTCTTGCAAAAGTATATATGTATATACACTTTTTAACATTTTGTGATGTTAAAACCCCAAACGTCATTGTGTTTCATAGGATTGTATGTGATAAAGAGATGTATTTTTTTGTGTTTTTTTTTTTTTACTAAAACGTGTGCCATGCATTTCTATTCTGTCCTATTTATTTATTTATTATACTCCGGTACCCCTAAAAAAATCCGGTGCACCCAACTGCCCCTAGAAGACACCTCATTAGAAAACAGAGGCATGAACCCAAGGAGCACCCCAGGGGGATCAGAGATAAAGTTGTGTAAAACTTGAATGCAGGATTAGGTTATATAATGATATTTCAGGCTTTAAATCTCTCACAAAGTACCATTCAAAATATGCGAATAAAGAAACTAAATGGAAAGAGTGTGACAGAAGTCCAACTTTTCTTTACTTTCCTTTTTATGCCACTATTTTCATTATGTTACACCCCTTGAATTGTCTTGTTTCTGACTTGTGCTATACAAATGCATTTGTCTTGCCTTTCAGTTGCAAACCAATCAAGACATGGTCATCCACATAAGGACACAGGTGGGCAATGAGAACATTAATCAGAGAAGCAGCCAAGAGGGCAGCAGTAACTCAGGAGGAGCTGCAGAGATCCATGGGTCAAGTGAGAGAATCAGTCAACATGACATCCATTAGTCTTACAGTGCACAGATCTGGTCATTATGACAGGGCCACTGATGACTGAAAAAACTCTTGTAAAAACTCTTGAAAAAGTCTTGTTTGCAAATTGAAACAGGTGGAATAGATCATTTGGTCAGATGTGGCCAAACCTGAACTTTTTTGGGCTAAATGCAAAATGCGTGGGGGAAAATTAACTCTGCTCATCACCCTGAACACATCATCCCTTTAGTGAAACATGCTGATGGCAGTATCATGCTGTGGGAATGCTTTATTTTAGCAGGGACATCTGGTCAGAGTTGATTGGAAGATGGGTGGAGCTTATTACAGGAAAGAAACCCAGAAAGAGACTGCAGAAAACTTGAGACTGGAGTGGAGGTTCCTACAGTAGGGCAGTGATCCTAAAAATAGATTTACAATGCAATATTTTAGATCAAAGCATGTCAAAGTCCAGAACTAATTACATTTGAGAATCTGTAGGAAAACTTGAAAATTGGTTTTCATAGACATAATCTGAATTTGAGTTGTTTTGCAAAATAAGAAGGGAAAATATCCTAAATGAAACCCGAACTTCCCTCTTCTTTTGTGTTATAATTATGTGCAACTTTGTGTTATTCTATTACATAAAATTCCAATAAAATCTAATAAAGTTTGTAATTGTAATGTGAAGCATTTAAGGGGTGTCAATGCTTTTGCTAGGCACAGCAGCAGCTCCCTTGTCTGATGTAGCCATTAACATGTTTTTAGTCCCTGAACAAAGGTTGGCCCACAGTTCAATGACAGTAAGGAAGATGCAGCTCTACATTCAGCACACACACTTCCTGGCAAAACAGCCCAACGTAAACACTACCAAATAGACACACAGGCAGATAATTGTTTTCCCATTTTACATTTAGATCCAGCCCTTGTTTGTTCAATGCGTTCATGCAAGCTGCTTCAAATAAAAAAGGGCTTCATCTCACGTGTGCATGAACAGGTTTTGAAATGCTTGTGTTAATGGCTGCTGTGGGGATCCCTCACTGTATGTGTCACAATCTTTGAGGGCAAACAGGAAAACAAAAGTGACTACGGAGGGAAGAGAAAGGGCTTTCTTCGTTCTCTACATTGAGGTCTGGTGCCAAATTTGTCACCTAGGCCTGTTGGATTGCACTGAAAACCCTGACAACAGAGGGCTGGGTGGTCTGTAGCAAAGAATAACCTGCTTTGGATCAGGAATCTACCTTCCACCTCGCCTGCTGAGGTGTCAGGGATGGATGCGGCAGAAAAATAAAAAAATAAAAAAAATAAAGGGAGGGAAAAAGAGACCAGGCACAGAGAGGATAAGCTCTGAAAAATAAGAAGGCATATGAGAAGAGAGAGATACTCTGAGGTGAAGCAGACAAAGAAAAATGATTAACTGAAAAAAGTGCATTAGCCACCCCAGTTCTAGTTCACTCCTCTTTCTTTAATTCTTTCTCTTCTTCTGTAGAGGAGATTCATTTTATTTTGATTTGAGCTTCATTTAGTTTCTAATCCCCCAAGTCTCTCTGTGGTAATACCAACCCATGGGTTGCTCTCTGCCACTGTGCACCAAAGACACAGAATGCTGCCGTTTAAATTTACCCAATTTGCACTATAATTGCTTCGACTTGGAGAGATTATGATTCAGAGCTGAGATAAAGCGAATTTCCAGTTGTAGGCGTCGATATAACAGAGATAAATTCGAGAGTTTGTGAGATATGGACCATACCTGTGTAGCTAGTCCATATCAGAAAGATCACATCTAAGGCAGCAGCTCATTATCAACTTAGTGACAATATTTGTAGACAATGATTTCTCCATTAATTGTATTCGACTGTTACATTTTTTTTCATATTTCAACCCTTCATTTGGATGAACAAATTATTTTACCTAAAGCTTTTAGAAACATTCAGTATTTCAGATTATGAATTAGAGATGATCATCCAGACTCAATACAGCCCTCTAGTTTAGCAGAAGTGCTTCAGCAGGCAGTGGTGAAGTTTTAATACAGTTTTTATGTAACTAACTGTTGTCATTCAGCTTGACAAGCAGTTTGTGAGTAAAATCTGTCAACATGACAAGACAGCTGAAGAACTACAGCTCTTGCTTCAAAATAAGACTCAAAAATAAACAGAGAGTCCTTTATATCAGGGACTCATAATAGGTAGACCTGATTCATCAGATGGAGTCACATGCGTTTGAACATGTGCCGCAAGATCTCTTTGCATCCCTAAAAATTAATATATGTTTTGTATGAAAGTATTTTCAAAACCCCTTTGGGCCTGGTAGTTCATTACTAAGTAAGCTTTATTTTCACTGCATACATGAGCTGATTGTTTTTATTTCTGTGACGCTTAAGTAAAACAAATGGTTTAAGAAGGCAAAGTGTATGCAAAAGCTTTTGAGACACAAGATAAAAAGGCAATGATCTTTGGTTGCTTTAATAGTTTTTCATGATAGCCTGAAGGAATTCTAAAGAACTGTCCCTGACTAGTTCACTTTCTTAATTTCTAGTATAAACCTGCACAACAAGCTATCGTGGTTAGGCAGTGGACTGAAAATGGGTGAGAAGGCAGTCCAAAGAAACACCAAAAGCCATTTTAAAGGATTACAAGAAGCTCTGGTTCCTTGGTTCTTAAGAAATTTTGGCAACAAGTATTCTGAGGTACTGTATGTCTGAATATATGAATAAGCGGAGAGGAGCCACAGACAGGAATTTCTCCTGTGGTGATGGTTCAGAAGCCACACTGAACACCATATGCCATCTCTGTGTGTATGAGCTGTCATATCAGCTTGATACCGGTCCACTGTCCAAGATTCACTTAGCATTCATTCATGTCTAATTCATGACTGTATCCGGTGCATAAAAGCTGAGATAAATGAACTGGAACCCCACCAAAATTCACTTGAAGCCATAAATAGAGAATCTGTTAATGGATGAAAGAGGATTGCAAACTGTTTGAGCAATCCTTAAAGTTTGTTCTACGGTGATTAGTTACTATCAGAACAGGAGAAAAACCAACTGCATAAAGCTAAAATCCTCAAAACAGCACAATGACCTTCACCGGCTATCTAAATGTGTCACTGCAGATAGAGAAAGACAGAGGAAGAGCTGGAAATATGGACAAAGAGAATAGGGGTAGTGCTGAAATGGAGACATGAATAGCCATCACCTAAAATGGCTGAATAAACAGAAGGAAATCTAGGTCGGTCTGTCTCTCCCACTTCAAGGAACATTGAGGCAAGTGACCTACTTCTTGATGGCTTTGGACACTTTCAGGCCAAGCTGTTGTCAAACGCCCCTCATTTAAACTGAAAAATAAAGATCATTGAGTATTATTTATGAGTTACAAATTTATAGCAAATTTGCATTCACGACTACAGACACTCTCCCTTGTGGGCTTGTCTTTCCCTGCCAATTATTCTCCATAATTATTTTTCCTATTTCAAAAAGGCATTATTTTTTCATGAAATTAATTGGCCCAATAGTATAAGGCACCAGTCATTTTTAAAGGCAATTTTCTTCCCCTTAATATGAAACTGCTGAAAGATAAGTGCATATCAAAGGCTCAGCAGATAGCGCTCATTGCCGTGCTCCTCTCCCACAATTAACAGGGCGGCCTGTGGAGAGAGGCATGAAATTTAGGTGATTGGAATGCAAGCAGACGCCGGCGGAATTCTGAGAAACACCATTAACGTTAATCAGCGGCTCCATGTGATTGATTATGCCGAGGCCTTCGTGCAGGTTGGTCGCTTTGCATGCATGATCGCGTTGTAAGCATCACTGTTGTAGGCATGTCAAAATGTACAAAAGTGGGAGTTGCTGCATTTACTATTGGCTTTCAGGATTCCAACTTAATAGGTTGACTGATGGTCATACTTGCTCATAAGTGCCTCAGTAGGGTACCTGCAAACCGGAATGATGCTGAACTGAAGTAGTTGTTGGAGGCTTGAACCAATACATTAAATAAATATGAAATTATAGGAGAAAGAGAGTCATGATGCCTGTCAGTAGATTCATTAGAATAACTAAGTACACTCCATGACTCAGTAGCTGGTAGAACAGCCTTTAACAGCAGAAATCTCTGGCTGTTTGAGTCTTTGGCATCACTGTGCAGGGATATTGGCCTTCTCTTCATTGCATTGGTTATTGAGGTTATTCAGGTTATTGAGACTGGCAGATATTTGTTTATACAGAGCTTTCTGCAGTTCTTTACAATTAATTGTTTCAACTTAAGCTATTTTTCTGCAGATTAGTAGAGTATTAGAAGAGTTCATGTTACACTCAATAACTGCAAGACCCTTGGGCCCTGTGGCTGCAATAGCAGCTAAAATCAACATGCTCCTAAATTGTGTGAGGTGTTTGTCCTGATAATGTGTGTCTGGGTTTCAACAAACATGGCACTGTGAATCATGGCCAAATATCTCCACATTGGTCTCATCTCTCCTGAGGAAATTGTTGCACTGGTCTTGTGGTTCATTCAGATGCAGCTTTTCAAACTGTGTTATACTAACTGAGGCCTCTGAGATGGAGCTTCCTGGTTTTTGCAACTTCTCTGGACATTGCATGGTATCACTTTGTATCACTTTGGGGGTGATGTTGTATAGTGGGATGATTGGTAGCTGTCTTAAATGTTTTCCTTTTCTGAATAATATTCCACACTGCAGAGTGATTGAAAATAAATTGTTTGGAAACTGGCTCAGAATCCTTCCAAGACAGATGATCAGCAACACATTTATTTCACTAAGGTATTTGGAAACATCTTTTCACTTTTATAGTGGCGGTCACTACTGTTAATGATTGCCGAATAAGGTGTATTAGGTAATACATTTTTTTATGCTCAACCTATCCAATTTGGCTTCATTTACTTTAATATTTAAAGTTTCCAATCTGTTCTTTGTTGTACACTTGACATTAGATCTACGAAATGGTGGATGTTAATAAGACGAGGTAATGTTTTTATACCCTGATAAGTAAAACCCTACAACTAGAACAGATTCATTTCACTATAGCTGTTCAGGTATGTAAGTGCACACATATCTTAATCTTCTTCTGTTTAGAGATGACTATGAGAAGATTTGCAGAGGCTGTAAAATTGTGCTGAAAAAGACAATGGAAAATATATTGTGCTTTTTACAAGAAAGTGATACTTTCTGTCTAAATAAAAGAGCTATACTGAAGGTCTCTCACAGGCCAAGCAGTGCTGCCGCTGCTTCTGTATATTTCGACTAATAACTGCTTGAAAAAAGGCACATGCTCACCCAAAGTCAAATATTTATTATTGGTCACCTTGACTTAATACTGAAAACTGTCTACTGATATACCTATTGTCTACCTTATACAGATAATACACTTAGCCCTGTCTTTCAGTGTTTAACCCTGTCTCTCCTAGACATAGCTACTGGCTGAGCTTCTACTGTGACTAACTGTATGTGCTCTCTTTCATACTCTAGACTTAGCTGTTTTCTCTCCTAGATGAAGCCACTAAAGAAGCTACAACCCTGTTTTACTTTTCTTTCCCATAGAAAGTACTCCTGGATCAGTGCTTCTTTGTTCTCTTTGTGTCTCTGCTCTGTTCTCTCACATCCCCAGTCAGTCGTGGCAGATGGCCGCTCACACTGAGCCTGGTTCTACTAGAGCTTTCTTCCTGTTAAAAGGGAGTTTTCCTCTCCACTGTCACTACATGCATGATCAGTACGAGGTATGCTGCAAAGTCAATGCAAGCTACTGTCAACTGTTGCTACATGCTCATCCAGGAGGACTAAATGCTGCAAGTCAGTGAGTCAGTCGATGCAATCTGCTGGATTGCCTTAGATAGAATTACTTTTTAACCAATTTGAATAATACCCTGAATCAGACTACACTATTTGATAGTTAGGATTAATTGGAATGTATGCACCAGACTTGAAATCTGTATGGTTCGATTAAACTTACTTTGTAAAGTGCCTCGTGACGACGTGTTGTGAATTAGCGTTATGTAAATAAAACTGAATTGAATTGAAAATAAAACTGAACTTTTGTTTATCATCAAAATAGGACAGGTCCAATCTACAACACACAATTAGGTCTGCAAAGAGGATATTTCTACACCTGTACAGGTCTAGGGTCCGGAGAAGGGCAGCTATCTCTGCAGACCCAAAACATTCTGGAAACAAACCATTTAGACTTCAGGTTGGCGTAGCAGAGCGCTATTTGAGACCAGCCACCACAGAGAGTTTCTACCCCAGGTTGTCTCTCTGATGAACACACTAAACACCTTACAGCCTGAATAGTCAGCTACTCTGCTGTGAAACAAAATACACATATCACATTACCACAAGCTGCCTTTCTTTTTTTTCCTTGTATAAAAATAAAAATTGACTGCATATATACATACAGTAAATGTACCTATTTCTTTTATGCTTCATCGTATTTACTCTAAAGTTTATTACGTTTATACTTAATGCCTGTATGCTGTGAGTGCTTAAAATCTAATTTAAATTCCTTGTTTGTGCTCATAATCCTGGCCAATAAATCTTATTCTGATCTCTATACAAACCCACAAAAATTCATTCATTGTTTTCCGCCTTGTACAACTGAGCTGCAAGATCTTCAGCAGAGAAAACGATCCAAAAACAAGAATGAGATTTCCTGTTGCTCTTTCACATCCGTGGAAAGCATTACTCTGTGCACACAATTTTTTGTTCCTCTACCAGTTTCGCTGCTTCACTAACAATAACCACTTTACATTTGCCATCTACAACACTCCTGCCCTTCCCACCAGAGTTGGATGGTAACCAGGTGCAGCCTCCTCCTTTCTGCCAGATGCTCGGGAGGATCCTGGGCCAAGTGGGGTGCTGTCATTTCGGGCTCGCTGTCGGGCGAGTTTATCTGTCACGGACGGCACGGTGCCCGTGAAGGGAGATTAGACACACTGAACTGACTCTCTCTACCTCCGTCTCTGTTTTTCCCTCCTCTCTCCATATCTACAGCCTTTGTCTGCTGCTATTCCCTATCAACATTATTTCTCCCTCGCCTTCTCTGTCTCTGTCCCCTATCTCATCCTCCACACTCCTCCCTCCTGCTATTTGTCAGCTTGTGCTCCACTGAGCCAGGACTGTGAACAAGTTACAGTAGTCAGAGGATGATGGTAAGAGGGCTGGACAGGGGTGGGGGTGGGGGTGGGGGCACCAGAATCAGCCATGCAAAGCAGAGACAGACCTCCATATCCATTCAGTAAGTCTGTCGATAAAGCTTATGGAATAAAATTGCCCAGAATGCCCCACTTTGGGCATAATTTAATGGATGAGGTAGAGAAGATTTGTCAGATAATGCTCCATATAATGGGAAAAATACAAGTTTGTTCCAGTAAAAGGCATAATTAAAAAAACAAACATTTGTGGTCCAGTAAATTGTGATACCTCCGTCACATTGTGTGTCTGCTTTGCATTTCAAGGCCAAGGAAAGATGCACCGCTCTTGGTAAATAATGTTCCAGCATGGCATTATGAGGCATTAAACAATGTAGCATATATAATTTGATCTCCAGCTAAGTCAAGCATTCTGCAGTATCAACCCTGCAGCTCTTTTACACCATGTATACCACACAACTGCACAGCTGCTACAGAATTTACACTGTTACTCAAATATTGCAGAAATGACCTTACAAAAACGTTTAATCTCATGCAACGCTACAAAATTAAAGAACATGACTATGAAAAAATGAACATGAAATATTCATATATTTTTACATTTCAAATATGAATTGTGAAGAAAAAGAAAATTACAGCAAGACAACAATGGACTGAGGGGGTAAGGGAGTGTTTCCCATCCTGATTTAGTTCAACACTGTGAATTCCACAGCACTGATCTATGGGAAGAAACTTGTGCCATCAGAAACTGAATTTGAATTGCTCTGACTGAATTTGTATTTGTGTGATTTGAAATTAAATGCATTGGTTTGAAAATGAATTTCACTAAACTGAAACTGAATTCATTTGCTTTTAAAATGTATTTTGTGGTATTAAAAATTCATTTTGACTACTTTCACTTTCAGGTCTGTATGTCAATTTCAGTTTCAAAAATTCAGTTTTTTGAGTCACACATCCGGGTCCTTGAGGATGGCCACAGATTAATCAAACACAGATTCATCAATCAACGTTTCACATCAGGTTAAACTTCGTTTACGGCATGTTGAGCTGGAGAGGTGCAGCATACATGAGCTTGGTGGATGTCAATTACCAAGTCAAATGAGCATCTATAAGAAGTGTCATGTAAACAAATGATGGTCAAACAATTCAAATTCAATTCAATTCAAAAATACTTTATTAATCCCAAAGGGAAATTAAATGTTGTTGTAGCTCATTATGTAGGTTTCTTCAAAGAGCCGTTGTAGATGCTGATGGCTGTGGGCAGGAAGGATCTCCTGTAGCGGTCTGTCTTACAGCAGATCTGAAGAAGCCTCTGACTGAAGACACTCTGTTGTTCTAGGACAGTCTCATGAAGAGGATGCTCAGGGTTCTCCATAATGTTCTTCATTTTATGAAGAATCCTTCTTTGCACAATGATCTCCAGAGGTTCCAAAAGAGTCCCCAGAACAGAGCCAGCTTTCTTTATCAGCTTGTTAAGCTTTTTTAAGTCCCTGGCTCTGATGCTGTTTCCCCAGCAGATGATGGCAGAAGAGATCACACACTCCACAACAGACTTATAGAAGATATGCAGCATCTTGCTGCAAACACTGAAGGTCCTACGCTTCCTCAAGAAGTACAGTCTGCTCTGTCCCTTCTTGTAGACGGCTTAACAGTTGCATCTCTACTCCTATCTGTTGTCCAGGTGAACACCAAGATATTTAAAATCCTCCACCACCTCCACCTCTTCTCCCATGATGGAAATAGTTTTTGACTTATTCCTGTTTCTCCTAAAATCTACAATCATCTCCTTTGTTTTAGTCACGTTCAAGATGAGATGATTGTTTCCACACCATACCACAATGCGGTCCACCGCCTTCCTGTTCTCATCTTCTTGTCCATCTCTGATCCACCCCACAACTGCAAATCATTCCAGTATTCTGCAGATGACAGGAGTCTGTCTTGTACTGGAAGTCTGAGGTGTACAGAGTGAAGAGGAATGGTGAGAGTACAGTCCCCTGTGGTGCTCCTGTGCTGCTGACAACCTGGTTAGACACACAACCCTTCAGTCTCACAAACTGTGGTCTGTTTGTCAGGTAGTCTTTGATCCAGGAGATTGTTGAGGCCTCCACCTGTGTCTTCTGGAGTTTCTGACAAAGCAAATCAGGTTGGATTGTGTTAAATGCACTGGAGAAATCAAAGAACATGATCCTCACAGTGCTGCTGGCTTTGTCCAGATGACAGTGGGTTTGTTGAAGCAGGTGTATGATGGCATCTTCAACTCCAACTCCACAGCAATAAGCAAACTGAAGGAGGTCCTGATAGTTTATTGTTTGCTTCTGCAAGTGGGCCAAGAGGAGTCTCTCAAGGACTTTCATGATATGGGATGTCAGGGCAACAGGTCTATAGTCATTGAGGATTGATGGGTGAGTTTTCTTTGGTACCGGAACAAGACAGGAGGTCTTCCACAACACCGGAACCTTCTTCTGGGCCAGGCTAAGGTTGAAGAGGTCCTGCAGAATCCCACAGAGCTGCTCTGCACAGCCCTTCAGCACTCTAGGGCTGACATGATCTGGACCTGCAGTCTTATTCTGATTCAGTCTCTCCAGTTGCATCTTCACCTGACTTCTTGAGACACACAGGTGGAAGGGGGAGGCAAAAGAAGCATCAGCATCTTCTGATATGGTTGAAGGCAAACATGTAGAAGCAGAAGGGTCTAGGGCAGAGGTGGACGATAAAACATTTGAGGTGTTACTGGACAGCGGGTCCTGTGGGTCAAAGCACCCGCAAAGGAGGGTGAGATGTCTGTTTGGCTGTGAGCAGGAGAGGAGGATGCTGAGCTTGTTTCTGAACTGAACCTATTTGAAGAATGTGTTCAGTTCATTGGCTCTATCCAGACCTCCATCGGTCTGATCATCCTTTTGCTTGAAGCCTGTGATCTTCTTCATCCCTGACCACACATCTCTGATATTGTTTTGCCGGAGCTTGCTACACTAACATTTATGCTACCTGTAGCTACGCTGTCTCCACTGTAAATGACTACACGTTTTTTATTTACCCTTTTACATATTGCTGATGGCTTATAATGCTGTTTTCTTTTAATGTTTTTTTATGATCTTGGTCATTATTCAGCCATTTAAAATGTTGAAAATATTTTTTGTGTAAAAATCTAACACTAGATAAAGTACATTGAAGCTTTCAACAACCTAAACACTAACATATTAACTTTAGGAACAAAGTTTAAATCAGTTTTTTTGCAGAGCATAATAATAATAATAATTATTATAATAAATAAACCAAACATTAATATTAGATTTCATCTGACTAAATTATATCTGTTTAACTTCTACCCATTGGGGAAACCCAGCTGGATTTTGAAAACAATGTGCCGGGAGTCAGCTGTTCTCTCTGGGTTTAGCGCATCTCAACCGCCCGGTCAGCTTACTGCTGGCGAGGCGAGCCGGCTGCTGGGGCAGCGGATGAACACATCGGCGCATTTGCACAATTAAGCGACATCTTGCTAAACTGATCATATATTTTAGGTTTACACAACTACATTCTCATCTAAAATCATTGTAAAAGTTCAGTTGTTTCACAGAATGTGCAATATATACAATTTTATTCACAACTTTTCTCTTTGCTACTTCAGTTTGAACAATCTACTTCGACCCGCAATGAATCATGGGATAGAGAGGGACAAGGAGGATACATCGGACCCCATCCTTCAAATCTGGGGATAAGAAAGACGCATTTGTTGGAACCTTGGAGATTGGAAAGCATTCGTCGCCTCATCCAGGACGTTATCGGCCTACAAATGCTTCCTTCACCAGAATGCAGTCCTGAATCTGGACACAGCAAAAGTGAATGATATACGTGAATTAGTAAATCTGTGTTTGATTAATCTGTGGCTTCAAGAACCCGGATATGTGACACAAAAAAACCCCTGAATTTTGGAACTGAAAATGAATTACAGACCTGAAAGTGAAAGTAATCAAACTGAATTTTTAATACCACAAAATACATTTTAAAAGCAAATGAATTCAGTTTCAGTTTAGTGAAATTCATTTTCAAACCAATGTATTTAATTTCAAATTACACAAATACAGATTCAGTCTGAGGAATTGAAATTCAGTTTCTGATGGCACAAGTTTCTTCCCATACTGACCCCACAAACAAAACATGCACTATTCAAACACTGAAGTGCAATCTGAAGTGACATAGTACATCAAAGAACTGAAATGATCTGATTTTACACAAAATCTGGTTAATTTTCTAATGCTTAGACCGGTGTAACTAGGGTCTTTCAATAAGTCACAATGCATAGCAAGATAAAAAAAATAATGCAACAGCTAAAGGCAGATGTTTCTATATTTTACATAAAAAGCATGGGGGATTTTTGAGCTAAAAGCAAACTGCATTATTCAATAATCATTTGGGATTAAAACTTTAAATTTAAACATTTATTATAACAAATCCAACCCCAAGCAAGTCCAAGGTTGTTTGGGGCCCAAAGCAGAATTTGATTTAAGAAGCCCTTTAAAAGTTGAGCTTATCACCCACAAACTAGACTACATTACTGACATATTTTCTAAATGGCCCAATGCCTGATTATTTTGCCACTGACTGGACAATGAGTTTAGATAACTTGATAACCTCACGTAAAAATTTTAAACTACAGTGCTAGTACTCATGACTGTTTACAAGATGTTCAAGTGAAACAAAAAAAATCCTGTTTGAACAGAAGTTAGTTTTAACTAAACACGGGGTCAAAAATTGACAATTTGTTGGGTTACAGAAGAGACTGTGGTGCCTTATTATTCTTTACAAACCACCATTTTAAAACTATTAAATGACCTGTTTAGAATGAAGCTTTTCAACAGGATGAAATAAGAGATGGTGAAATGGTAAAATTATGCTATATATGTCAGTTGTGTTTCTAACTTTAGTTCACACTACAGAATGAGTTTATTTCCTTATGGCAGGGGTGTCAAACTCCAGTCCTCAAGGGCCAGTGTCCTGCAACCTTTAGACGTTAGGCAAAATAACCCAAATTAGGCTTGTTTGTTTTCAACCCAGCTGTTTTTGGAGCATATACATATTTGTTTTTGGGTGCTTTTTTTTGCTGTGTAGAATAACAGTTACTACTTTTGTTGATTTTCTTTAAAATTTGCTTTTCAAAAAGTGCAGGAGAAAATAAAAAAGTTGTCTCATATTTGATGAACTTGACTACAAGAATTCAGTTTTAAGGTCTAAATTCAAGGGATTTTGCGGCCCATGGGGCTCTAAACTGTGCCTTAGTTTGCTTATGCCTTAGACAGGCTCCGGTCCAACCCAAAAATGACAAACTAATCGGACAAAGACCCAACGGTATCCACACAGCAGCTATAAAGTCCAAATACAGTACACTTCATACCCAAATGATTTCAGGCAAAAAAAAGAAAAAGCTTTAATCTCATCCCTCCTAGCTCTACAGGAGGCATTTTTTAAATTGGGATTTTATAATTAGAATGTTATCCAACTGGGGCCACGCTCCAAGAGTCAGCATTTGACACACACGAGGAGAGGGGCCCCCGTGAGGCCTTTAAGAACAAAAAGTATATGTAATGAGTCATGAGGTCCCTCTTCGCTCTGAATGATCTTAATTGCTGTCCAGGCAGAAACCTGTTGGAAACCAGCCAGCACATGCGCAGGTCAGGTCAGTTTAACTGGGAACATTGTAAAATAGCTGTGATTTCTTCTTCAGTAAATTTTTTGAAAATGAATTGTTATATAAAAAAAAACATTGTCTAAAAGACAATGCTTCTTGTCAAGAAAGGGAAAAGATGACACAAGTTAAGTGTTTCCGAGTAAAACCTTCAAGATAATGTTTTGGTTAAACCCATCAAAGAACTCCTGGAAATACGTCTCTCCTTTCTCTTCTTTTGCGTCGTCTTGCATGTTCCAGCAAGATGGGAATGAATTAAAGATAACATGGGATGAATTAAGCATGTGCTCTTCAAGCCTTCAAACCGACTTTATCAAAGAGGTCTGGTGAAATCTGGAGCGAGGGGAGCGGAAGGGTCACAGGAGCTGTCCTTAACATCTGTCATCTTTGTGCTGACTTACTGTCATGGCCGCGAGGAATAACTGAAGGGTGTGGGTGAACCAGTTCTACGCACACAACTGGCAACCGCTGGGTTTGCTTGATGAGCCTTGGCCCTGTTTCACTTCATATGTGCACACATTACCATAATCTTAAAGGAAATCTGACTTTAAAATGTCTTCCATGTTTTGCTGTTTTAAGAATGTCTGCTTCTATATTTCATAAACAGGCAAAATCAGTGAAGCTCAGCCTGAAATAGCTTGACTTTTAGTTATGAACAGGTGCAGTGCAGTTAAAAGTCAAAATCAATGTATCATTTATCCCTCCTGAATGTTTCTTGGAAAGAAGCAAATGGAAACAAATGCAAGATCAAATGTTTAGCGTGTGAATAACAAAAGAGCTTAAAGTATTAACTCTTACAAAAGATCAAGTACCTAAACCTGCATTGGATATAAAAACTCAACACACCCCTGTTAAAAGACCAGGATTTTGTAATGTAATAACTAAAACTAGGATAATTCATATGAGACAAAACCAAACCTGGTTGCATGGGTGTGTACACCTTTAAACCAATACTTAATTGAAGCACCTTTTCATTTAGATCCAGCAGTTGGTCATCTTGTGTACACACTTACTATCATTTATAGTGAATCAGACTAACTTGTATTAAGCTGTCGTAACTTTTCTTGACATTTTGTCATTATTATCTTTTAGCTAAACCCATTGTTTGCATAGAGGTTCATAGAGGAGAGTGGTATAAAAGAAAGCACATCATCATACATATACTTATAAATTGGAACCATGTTACCAGTAATTGAAGAAAATATGGAACGTCAGTGACATTACAAAAACTAAAAGATCTCTTCAACACTGATAAAAACACAAGACAGAAACTGATCAGGGAGGCTGCCAAGAACCTGAGAGTTGTCACAAGATGGAAAAAATGTTCTGGTTACCAGGGTCTCACTAAAAGCTGGCATTTAACAGGAGTACATAACAACATTTTTCTATCCACTGTAAACTTAGCTCTACTAGATGAAATGGATGATCTCTCTGGAAAATATTCAGCTTAAAAACATGAAGCATATAAACACCTGTGCTACATTCAGTTACAAACGTCTCAATAGACGCAGTTAAAAGCTGCACTCTACAGATCTTCTGTCACCCTGAACCATGTGCCTTTCGGCATAAGGGCACCAACATTCCAGAGAATAAAAATGGGCTGATGTATTCAACAGCTTTTAAATGTGCAAAAAGACTTGAGGACCTAGCCTGCTTGGTCTGTTTGTACATAAATGCTGTGAATTAACTCATTATTCTTCAAGCCCTCTTTATTATCTGGAAGAATGCTAATTAACATGTCAGGTAGCTCAAACATGTACAAATACCCCATGTTGTAATTTCTGATTGGGCATTATTGTATTATTACTTGCTTTTAAGTTATGCAGCTCAGCAACCAGCTGTTCAAGTCTATTAATTAGTAAAAGGCAGCATGTTTGTAATAGAAATTTAGGGGAGCAGAAACAAAATGCAACAGAACATTTAAACACTCAAAAACATGTATAAATATTACAAACCATATGACTAGAAGGCCTTGCAAAAAGATTTATATATATTTTTACATTTTGTTACGTTACAACCACAAATGTCAATGTATTTTGGGCGTATTTTCAATTGTTTTGCATATAAATGGTTTGTCAAATAAAAAACTGATAATATGCTATGCATTTAACATCAACCCTCTTTACTCTGAAACCCCTACATCCAGTGTAACTACTTGCCTTCAGAAGTCACCTAATTAATATATTAGATAAGACAAAAATGTTTGAACACTGCAAAACGCCCTGATAATACATCATGCTGTGGGGATGCTTTTCTTCAGCTAGGACAAGGAAGCTGGTCAGAGTTTATGCAAAGATGGCTCTAAAGACATGTCAATACTGGAAGAAAGCATTAATGAGCACGAGCTTGCAGTGAAGTATGGGTAAAAATTGGTAGTCTTAAGATGAAGATACGTTTTCTTTTACTTGTTGAAAAGTTATTTTCTGTAAATAGTGCACAGCTGACAAACATGCATCTTAGGCAGTTTGTTTGCAAATATTAAAATGCCATCTTTTGTGTATCTTTCAAATATCAATCATATAAAGTGTTATGCCATCAGAAATGAATGTATGATTATTGAAATTCCAAGCAAATTAGTTACTTTGGATATAATTGTTGGTTAATAACGAAATTTTGACTAGAAGAAGAGAAGCTTGTGTATTTATTAAAATGAGCAACTCGTTATAACAGCAGATTTCTTCCATGGGCCTGTGACAAAACTCCCACTGAGGCAGGTAATACACTAAGTAACCTCTTGAAAAAAAAGGAAATATGTCATTAGGATTAAAAGGTCAGAATCCTATTGTTTGCTCTGGACACTTGGTCAAGTTGGACTCTATTTAGGGAAATGTAATCTCTTATGACCTGAAACGGAAATGTGTCTCATCTCGGTGTGTGCATGTTTGCCAAGAGACAGACAGAGGGCTCTGAAAAACTGGATCTTTCACTAAAAATAGACATTTTTTTTCTTTCCCAGCACAATAAGGGGACACAGAAAATGGCCAGGAGCAATGCAGGGGCAGAAAAAGAGATGTAGGGAAGGAACACTTGGCTGTCGTGTCCTTGGCCGTCTGCCTCATTGGCCGGCCAAAAACGTTTGGGGATCAATAAAACGATGACATACTCTCTATAACCTTCAGTGCTGAGAATAATTCTTTAGAAGAACAGCCTCATAGGAAATAACTTTCATAGCTATAGACTGGTGTTCAGGTGATTTCCACTATTAAAAAAAGTGATAAACATTTTTTTGTCTCCTTGTCAATAGAGCTTTGTCATTGAGAGAGTCAATAGTGGGGGATTAAATAAACACAAACTCACTCACAGTAAAATAGCTTTCTTTCACAGTCACTCCATCTGTGAAGAAGTTACGCACTCACAATTTGATCCCCTCATTTTTTTTACCAGCGCAAAAGAAAAACAACTTCTTGCTGCTCCTTTTTTTTTAACCAGCAGGTGCTTAATCCTCACTGAATGCATTTGCAGAGTGCATGTGTCAGTAGCGTTCGTGCATGTGCATGTGTGTCTGTGAGCGAGCCAATCTGCTGCGCCGTCACTGACACCAAAGACAGATTTTTTTTTCCTTCCAGGTTTATTTTCTGAAGTTGACATTTATTACTTGAGCAGACCTGCAATTCACCCCCCCCCCACCTCCTTTTTCTTGTTGATAATCCTAAAAGGAGTCGATTTGCTAAAATGTGAATCCTTTTCTTATATTTGCTGTTCTCTTTTCCCCTCTCCCTCCCTTTTCACTTCTGAGTCCTCATCTAACTACTTGGCAGTTTAGGTGAGAGCTGGCAGGGGAGCAGAGAGTGGCTCTAACAGGGCGATGCTGAGCCTTACTGGGGGATTTAGAAAAGTCTGTGGTGCTGATGTGGCAGCTAGCCTCGTGTTTGAGTTAAACCTCAATCACATCTAGATCCTTCTGATCTTTCATTAGGTTCTGGTCAGAAGGAGTCCCACAACCCCCATCATTGAAGCAAATATCCAGTACTTTACAAAAGTTTCCCTTTTCCCATTTTGTCACATTAGAACCACAAACTTTAAGGTATTTTATTGGGGTCTTATAGACGTTAAATTAGTGCATATTTTGGAGGTGGAAGAATAATTATACATGATTTAATTTTTTTTTTACAAATACAGTTGTCAAAAGTGTGATGTGCCTTTATATACAATCCTCATTTCGTCTACAACTACAAGTCTTTTAGGGTGTCTCTACCTGCTTTGCACATGTAGACAGTGAGATTATTGCCCATTCTTTGTGAAAAAGCTCAAGCTTAGATTTAAGCTGAGATTCTTCGCCAAATATTATCAATTGTATTTAGGTCTGGACTCTGACTGGGCCATTCTAACACATTAACATGTTTTAATCTAAACTAGGGGTGTCCAAAATGCGGCCCTAGGGCCACTCTGTGTCCCTGGACTGATTTTGTGTGGCCCTGACTACAATTCAACAATGAAACATATTTGGCTCCCCAACACAGGTGATGGAGACTTTTTATTTTTAATTAGAGCAAAATTATTATAGACAAATTCAAATCTTCTTAAAATGGAAAATGTTAGGAAAACACAAAGTATTTATCTTTTATTAATAATTCTTTTAAATTTCATAGTAAATAGGACCACATCTATCTAGTGACCTTTACTGAAAAGCAAAATTTGGTGCACCCAAATCTCTTTTTAATTAATTTATTAAAATTGTCTAAATACAGCAAACGTCTTCAAAGAACAAATGACCCAGGTCCTGTTCTTATTGCTGAGAACAGACTACATTTTTTGTCACCCAAGTCCAAAGAAATTTGCAACCTGTATGCCTTTCTTTTAATAAGGCAAACGTGCAAAACCCATTTTATATTATATTTTTTTGACACAGGACTACTTTTGACTTGACGATTTTGAGCGACTTAACAAAAAATTTGTACGCCACTGATCTAAAACATTGTCGCTCAAGAAAAGTCACCTGCAGCCTCTAATAGGTTATCTGGTTAGATCTGTTAACTTTAATCCATCTTCCTATCAACTCTGATCAGCTTCCCTATCCCCGGTAAACCAATGGATCCCCACAGCATGATGCTGCCAGCAACATTTGTTACTGTGAAAGGGTGATTTATAGAATACAGGACTAATAGCTTTCCTGCTAAGAGATTCAACCACATCAACTGTGGATTTTGTGGCTCCTCCACAATTGGCAGGGACTTCTTGGCTGCTTTTCTGGTTAATGTTCTCCCTACCCATCCTGTGAGTTTATCGGATTGGTTATATCTTGGTAGGTCTTTTAGGTGCTAAACTCTTCTTGGTTCCTAGTTTTTCGTTAACAGGTGGAAAATAATCCACTAATCAGAGGAATAATCTTGTTCTATAATGGGAACATTTTCAACACATACAAGCTTAGGTTTGTCTGATTAGGTGCAGCTGTGAAAGTGTAACTAAACTACAAACCAGGTGGTTAAAAAAATACAACTCCCTACATTTGTGCAGCTACCAAAATAAATCGCTTTACTGCAGCTCCTGCTATCTTAGAGGCAACTGCAAACAAGATCTACTGAACAGCAACATAACCTGGGATAAGATGAATAGAAGAACATTTACACTGTGACTGATGTTTTTTAATGACATTCACATTTCTACATGGTACTGCTCCTCCATGGTGATGGCAAGTGTTCCTATTTGTGTTCGTTTTTATTACATTGGACTGATTTAGTTGACCATTTTATCCCAAGCAAGTGAAGAGGAAAATTGTGTCATTGCACTGAATAAATTTGCAACGAGCTTTAACAGAAGAAAGGACTGAAAATATTTATGGGAGAGATCAGAAGAACAGAGTTTTGCAGAGTTCATCTGTGGTAAACAGAGAATAAAAGACTGAAGAATGTGTAACTATTATTAAACATGAACACTGCAGTTTTTTAGCAATGCCTGAAATGTGGGACGAGGTTGTTAAATTTAGGACACATTTTTAAATGGCTTTATAGAACAATTTTTCAGACCAGTCACCAATCAGCAGTGTGTCCCAGTCATTGAAAGGAACCAGCATGATCGCTATTTTGGCAAAAAAGCAGCACCTATCTTCTTGTAATGCAAACAAAAAAAAGAAGCAATGACCTATTACACGGTGCTGAAAATTTTAACCTTTTACTTCATTGTTAAGGCAATGATGCCCTTTCAACAAAATTGTTACTGCTATTTTCTGAGTGTCCCAAAGGGAATCCGAAAATACAATTTGAAGCCAGTGAGTATTTTATTTCATTTTTCAATATTTGTTTAGGACTATTTTACAGTTTTGTTATAAAAACTAAGGGGTAAATTATTTCATACCACACTTATGGAACTGTATTTACAGCAATGCCTTTGTTAAATCCTCCAGTTATAGATGTATTTTCCATAAGTTTGTTTTTTTACAAACTGGTGGCATATGAAACCTTGTCCAAGATACTGTGGTAATGAAAAACTCTCCTGTGTTTGCATCTCCTGTATAAACGCAACGTTTTTATGGCAGCCCCCAAAGATGTGTAAAAAAAACAAGTAACAATTGGTGGATTTCTGTAGAGTGGATATCAAGAGGATATCAAGAGATTATTAAATGATGAAGGAGCCTATTCTCCACATGCCAGCAATTGCTTTCTGCACTAGAAACCACAACACCTGTGGCTCTATTTTTATGAGTTTCTCAACATGAGTATCCCTTTTTTCCCCAACTCCTTTTCCTTTAAGCTTCAGCCATTGGGCGAAGAAGTAAAAGGCTCAGAGGAAAAAGGTAAACAGTGTCAAAAAACACAAGCTACCATTGTTTTAAAATATTTGGCCTACAAGCACCATTCAAACTGGGTTATGACAGCACCATGGCATTAACAATCAGCCAAAAATATGGATGGTCTCTGAGGAGTCTCAGATTGGTCCTCTGGGGTGCATCAAGAAAGCAATGCACTTAACATTAAGGGGTAAAGTAGAATGGGGGTTTCTTGACCATTATTATACAAGCAGCAAATTTGGGCTCAGTATGCTGCATGGAGGAGCCTGGTAACTTATCCATGACCTGGAGCCTGCACACACTAATGTGGATTGGTCAACAGAGAATTAAAAGCAGCTGGCCCCAAGCCATGCTGCAGGCCTGCAGTGCTCAAAGAAATAGCACATGACATCTTGCTTGGGTTATCACTGCAGCATAATGTATTTCACCATCTAAAACAAATAATTCACACTCCACATAAAAAAAAAAAACAAAAAAAAGGAAAAAACATTAGCTATGCCTTCTCAGAGACGGATCGGTATGTGCTGTGCTATTAATGATGTAGGGCTCCCAGTCAACGAATTAGAGACATGTGCTCGCCTCCAAATTGTACATATATGATGCATGATGCCAGGTGCTGGCCCGGTGATGTTTCAGAGATTTTACAGAGATTGGATCAGTCTTACTCCAGTGTGAAGGGGGACACCTTCAAGTTTTCTTCTTTTGAATTGCAATGTAATGTGGACACCACTTCCTGGTGTCAACACTAAAGTGTAGTCACACCAGGAAAGTCCTTTGGTTTGCTTATAGATTTAGATATTTGTGTCGTTATTACAGCTACAATATCACTGTGAGGGTCAAGAGCAGCTCATTCAACACGTTTTGTGACTATTTTTTCGTAAACCCGTCAGAGAATGCGTGCTGCAAGCCAAAGGAGAAGCTGTGCTCTTCACCGAGCTAAAAAAACGCAGGCAACGGCATTGTTAAGCAACAGAGCACGGTTCAGGAAGGATTTCAGCATAAAGTTCACAGCTACGGTGGCTTGTTAAGTCCAAAGAGAAGAATGTTGTGTAGTCAGATTGAGGTCGGTTTGTATTCACACCAGAAGTGAACCACACCAGAGTTCGTTCGGAAGTGGACCGAGACCACCTCAAAAAGTGGGTCTCGGTCTGCACTGGAGTTTATTGTTTGAGTGTATTCACACAAATAACTTGTGTTTTTGCGATAAAACAGCTGGCCTGATGCCTTATGGTCCACACCTTGGTGAGTTTGACCCTTATCACAGAAAAGGAGCTGTTTTCTGCACTGCAGCTGGATCCAAACTGATTGACCGACCAGGTCCCAGAGTTCAATCCAGGCTTTATTGTGAAAAACAATAGTACTGTGGCACTGATGCAGAAAAAGAAAGATAGAGAGATAAGAAGTGAGAGATAATACAGAGAGAGAGGGTGGCTGGTGGGGTGTCAGAGGGATGCAGAAAGGCAACATATAATTTGGAATTCACTGCCAATGTGCCTGTGTGCTGAGACCTATCAGAGCCAAGTTTGCCTCTGATCCTGCCCTGAATTCTAAAGTACCCATATCTCACTATACTTCCTTTTCTCCAACTCTTCCTTGTTCTTTCCGACATCCCTCACCCCTCAGTCAGAGCCATGTATTTGTTCTACTTTTGGATGTACATGATGCTCTACTCTCTGTCTCTTTCATCATTCCTTTCTGTCTCTTCATCAAGGTGTGAATGTGATTCATGTCCTACCATGAAGCTGTGAAAACACGTGCTTCCCTCTGGGATTTGGCTGTTAGAAAGGAAAGGAGATAGAGGCAGGCACGCAGTTTGTTGTGTCTCATTGAATTTTTCATCTAAATCTATGAAAAATACATCGCTGAAGCTGGCGCTGAGGCCACAGACCACATGGGTGCGTAAAAATAATGCTGCTCTGTTTGTCCAGCTTGAGCACTTATTACTTGCTCTTGTTCATGTGGGACGGTGGCAGCAGAGGGTCAAATGGTGTGGCTGTATGTGTGTATGTGATGCTCCGTTACCCCGAAGCGCCTCTGGTTGACATGACAGGCAGATGTCCCGTAAGAGCTCTTGTATCATGTCTGAAGTGCCCGTGGCAGCGCTTGGCAGGGTGAAAATTTGTTGAAGGAGCCCTTGGAAATGTGTGTGTGTTTCTTCGCTTCTAAATGCATATACAGCTGATGTGGAGGATGGAGTCAGGGAGGGAGAAATAAAGAGAAGAAAGGGATGTTTTACATATGTTTGTGTGCATTCGAGCATGTTCTGGTTGGGAAAGTACAAGACACAAAAAGGCTTTTGCTGTAATGTACATTTAACTGTGTCAGTGTGTCTACTTCTGTGTTTTTTTTTAAATTTTATTTTCAGTCAGTGTAAAGATGAATGCTGAAACTCTTATTAAATGATTAAAAAGACTTGCACCAAACTCATCCTGGTTCCTTAACAATTCAGTTTCAACATATTGAAATTCAGTGACAGTACCTTAAAACAAGAACACGGTCTGCAAGCAAAACATATTTTTTTCTGTGTCTGTAGCAGTGATAGGTACAGAAATGTTGTTTTTTAAAGAATAAAAGGTTTAACAAATTGAAAAGTTAGATCAAACATAAAACCTATACACCCAGACAGAGCAGGGTTATTTCTTTATCCCCAATGCTGGGTTTATGTTGTTGGGGAGAACCTGGGTGGTTCAAGAATTTGGACTTTTGCAGAGAAGAGACTTAAAGGTGTCTCGTCATTAACAGACATTTTGCTTCTACCATAGGATGAAAAAAGAAGCAGTGTTCCGGTTAAATAATGCTGTATAGTCATTTTAATGTTGGTGGATTGAGTTAATGACTTTAGTTGACACTATGGAACAAGAGAAGAATTAAGTAAAATATGTATTGTCTAACTTCAATAGTTTGTCATTGCAAGTCTTGTTTTTACGTGTATGTTTGCCAAATATCTAAAATAGCTGGTTTTCAACACTGAAAGACACTTAAATGAAATTAAGTGGCATAATGATCATATATGTAGGTTAAAAAGTCTGAGAAGTACAGAAATTTAAAAGTTAAAATTCTGGACTTATTTAATCCGTGGTAATAAAGAAAACTTTGACATGTTGTGACCAAAAATCTCCAAAAGTAAAATTTAAAATGCTCAACAATCAATATGTTGTGAATATTTTGCTGCTTTATTGGTCAGCATAGAGAACTTAAGTTATTTTTAAGCTCAAAAGCACTTAGGTTTACTAGCTCTTAAACACTCACTAAAACTTTTTTTTTAAGTTGTAATAATTAACATGAGTATCATTGAGCCATTGTAACGAGGAAGATATTAGATCTCTCATTTACAGTTTTAGTTTGGGAGAGGGTAAAATGCAAAGTCATCTTCCTATTTTAAATTTAGGAAAACTCTCAGGCCTGATGATAATGATAGGGAGACTTACTACAGTCTCTTTAAAGTGGTTGTTGGATGATCATGTGTATCTCACTGTCATGCCGAGTAAAGCATTACAGATGGAAACAAAAAAGTAGCCTTGGGGCCGCTGGGTGAAAAAAGCTGCAGTTATGCAGAAAAAAACTGACTTTCAGTTCATTTTCTGACGAGTGCTCCACCAGAGCGCTGGTGAATTTACTAAAGTTGTTTCTAATCTTGCACTCTCTTTAAAGAATGCTTTATATTTATCTTTTTGCAAATTAGCCGACTCTTTACACAGAAATGAATTACCAACAAGGCAGGGCTGACACTTGCCCAGAGGCCCTAGACTTCCCGAAGGTCTGAATGTCCCCAAGTTGGGTTGCATGACATGTTCTAATTAATTAATTAATTAATTAATTAATTAATGTTTTTAATCTAAATATCAAACTGTAAGATGCTGCGTAGTTTGCTTTCTCCATTTTGTGCTTCCCTGTCATGGAGGAAGTCTGAATAATATATAATATTATTATAATAATAATATTTCAGGCTTTTGGTTGGTAGTTTTCATCAGTCATTTCCCTAATGATCAATAACATCCCAATCAGATACATAACTTTTACTTTACAAATGCCTTAGAGTTGCAGTAAAGAATGCTTTAAAGTCAGCCAGTGAGCTGGATGTCTGGAGCCTATGCAGGCCCTTATTTATTAAACATGCCAAACACAGGAAAAAAAAGTGTGTGAGTATTCTGAGGCAAATCTTGACATTTATCAGTCTGGATTACAGGAGACAATGAAATCCCACACTGGGATTCACATTGTTTTTTTTTTCAACCCTTATGTAACCAGTATAGAGTCCTGGCCAAGAGGCAGCAACAAGTCAAACACAATTATTGATACACAGTTTAAAAGAAGGTTTAGGTCAGTGTTGACATGTGGTGCAAAAAGGAATTCACTGTATGTTGAATAATTAGTTTTTCCTGCAAAATGATGTTCCTTTTTTTGTTTTGGATTGTATTTGACTAATTACTTTTGTTTAAATCACAGAGACTGATTTCTAGAACATTACATAACGTTCCAAAACATTTAAGAAGAAAGAAGAAGTTCAGTTGCCTTCGACAAGGACCAGAAGAAGTCCAGGTGACTTTAACAGACAAGAAAAGAAGTTGTTTACGACTAATGCAGAAATAAAATTTTAGACCTGCCTACTTTTGTCTCTTCAATCAATTTCATCTTCAAACAGATATCAAGATAGAATCACACCAATAATCAAGTAGAGAACCTGACATTCCAAAGCCATTACAGAACAGGTTTTCTTCATGATAGTTTGGGGATATGTTCATTCCAACATGGCCCACTGTGGAGTACTACTTTGTTGATTATGATGCGAAGAAGCATCTGCCTCCAGGAAATTTGTCCAATACAGTTCTGCACAACATTGCACCAGGCAGTTAGGTTGGTGTTCTGCAACATGAATAACAAATCTGAAAGCTAAGGGATCTGAGAGAGTTCACTGACTCAGTTAAGCAGACTAACCAAAAACAATGCTTATTCAGATTATTCATTTCATTGACTGTGTCTTCGATAGTACAACCCCCAGCCAAATGGTGGCACCATATACACAGAAAAATGTGAGACAGATTAGGAGCAGAAGAAGAAAAACAACAATATTTGCTTTCTTTGAAAAAAAAAGTGAGATCTGCCATCAGTTTAAAAAGATGAACTTAAATGTCAGGGCTGTTCTGTATTGTCTATAAAATTATACTGGTTTGAAATGTACTGCTCTTGGAGACAAACATGGCTTTAAAAGACCAAATAGAGAGACATGTATCTTGTATAATTCAACTGAAAACCAAACAAATATTCTTCTTTTGGCTACATATCCACAGGTATGTTTGCCACAGAAACAACCAAAAAGAACACCAGGCCTATTGTGAACCATGGTGGTGGCAGCATCATGATCTGTGGTTGAACTTTCAGATGTTGCTGGGTTCTTTCTTAAGGTGGAGTTGGTTTTGATCCAAAACCTTCTTAAGCTAGAGATAAAAAGCGATTTTATTTTCAGCATCACTTTGAGTGCAAACATACATCCAGATGCCTTCACAAGAGAAAATGTAAAGTTTTGGAATGTTCCAGAACTAAATCTGATCAGAGGGCTGTGGAGATTTCCTCACAATCTTAGAGGTTGGGAACGTTTGCAAAGCAGAGTAGAATGCCAGATAAGAAGACTGCATGCTCAAACTGACTCAAAGTTACGCTTATGTACTTTTTTCACTTTTATATTTTTCCTTTGAAAGATTTTTACATTTCATTTGAATTGTACAAGAAATGCATGTTACATTAAGGTGTAGACGTTTAGAAATGTTAGGAAAATTAACAGGGGTTTATACACTTCCAAGATCCATAAATTTGCTTATAATGCCTACAAAGATGTCCATCTAGTCGTGTGTCATCTAATTTATCAATAACTATACTGATCTACTGCATCTATAAACTGGCACTGTGTATCGACTTTGTATGAAACAATGCTGAAGCCAATGTAAAGATAACACTTTGAAGCAACATTCATTGGTTAAAATAAACTAATATATGATAAGGAAAATATATCCAAATTATCATGTGGCAAAGATAAAAATGAATCCTTTGTTGATCTTTAAATATTGCCAGCATGTACTCCATCTCCTGTAAACAGGTGCAAGTTATTTTCTACCAGTTCCTAAAATCTATCAAGGGGGAACCAAATGTAGGAGGTGAGAAAAAAAAAACAAAAAAAAAAAACAAAGTCAAAGCTGTAATGTTATCAGAGGCCATGAGCCATAACCATGATAATATCTATCTTACCCCTGCAGAGGTTGGGGTAACTTGATAGAAGCAATACATTGCTGGCCATAGACGCACTGATGCACACAGGTACACATCAAACATCTTATATTAGGTCTGTCAGCAAGAGAGGGCAGCGAAGGAAGCAGATGGGGAAACAGACACTGCTTGACATAAACACAGTGACAGAGGGGGTCTGGTGATGAATGGATGCTGACAGGAATGAGGAAAAACAAACGTACTTCTGCATTCATTCATTAAAATCTAAATACAATTTTGTACATGTGCATGAGTGCGTTTAGAAAAAAGACAACAGGTTTCACGTATGGCATTTGCCATCCGCAGACCCTCGGCACGTTCCACGTCTTGCTTCTCAGTGTCTGCGTGAAAGATTTCAATTACCCAGCAGCCGCACCTTTTCTCACAATGAATTAGCATGAGAGGAAAAACTCAAACGGATAATGAAATTCAGTGCTGGTGTGCTCTATTAGAAAATAGGACCCTGGCTGATCGTCGTGTTTGTCGTTGTTGTGTTTTTGAGCGTGACTGAAGGTGAGGGAATGCGGTGTTCCACCAAGCAGTCTTATTTCAAAATACACTTCAGCGACATCTAAATTATACCCACAGACATCTTAATAAAATCTGAATAACTGTGTATCAACCTGAAAGTTATTTCACGTTTAAATCAAGTTTTAGAAGTGTGATACATCTAAGTTTAGCTGAGAGTGGCTAAGAGAATTAAACAGTACCTCTATTTGCCTTGGAATGATATTCACATTCAAGTTGACACTGTTCTGGTTGAAAGTTCCAAACCAAGTGGGATTTGCTATGTTTGCAGTGCTAACTACTATTAGCTGAACAAGCCAATAACTATGTATTTATCTCCATTGCATGCATTTAAACATAAAAGAAACAAATAAACAAATAGACATTGTAATATTATAGATGCCATTAGTTCAATGAGATGAAAAAAGTGCATATAAACACTGTAGTCTTTAATGTCTGACTTTTCCAGTCTGAATTTCGACTTCAAGTAGTGTTTTCAAGTATTAATTAAATATACCATTACAATCCGTATATTTATCTCACTAAATTATCCAACTACAGTTTTAACTTGCACATGTGTCAATTTGGCTTGACATAATGATTCTTACCGAAGTATTGGTATTTTTTCCTACAAATACAAAAGCGTGCTACCTGCATCTTAGTGAGCTAGAATTGTTTTATTTGGGCTTTCTGGCAGTTTTGCCTGGTTTACAGACTCTGCATGAGCCTTTCACAGAGTTCAAGTCTCATGAATTTTCCTGTTTATTGGATAAGCAAGATACTTTGGGGCAGGAATGACGCAACCATTTTTTTTGTGCAAGTGCTCGTACCATAACCTGATGGAGGGGCACCCTGGGCATAGAGCAATCAAAAAACAAGTGAAGCCAAGTGGGTAGAGATAAAGCTACGTCTTAAGAGATCTAAAGCAAAAGCATTGTTTATGGATTCAGCTTTGAATTTACATCAGGGCAGTTATTATTCTCCTATGAAGCTGACAAAGCTTTTTAGCCATTGCACACTCCACATTCAGATCAACTGGATTCGTAAATGAGATGCCAGCAGGGGCAAAATGTCCCACTCACCTTCGTAAATTGCCCCTGCGATTTCAACCCAAGCATGCAGTTGTTCTTACCAGTTAAAATGTAAACACTACAATCAGCATTTTAATTTGTGATTGCCAAACAAGCTGTAAGCTAATCATGGGTAAGAGATAATGAGGGAAGCAATAGAGAGAGTGAGACTAGGGAGAGAGTTTGTGATTAGCTCATCCCTCGGTTTTCTGTTTGTCTTTCCTCACAGCTAAGGGCTTTGCATGTTAAACAAAGTGCCATGTATGCTTTGATAATCCACTGTTATCTACAAATCTGCTTAAGGTGTTTTCTTTTTCTGTTGACATTTCCCTGCCATATATTCAGCTATCAAAGATGTGAAGTGCTGCTGGTATGTGCTAATGTTCCAACAGCGACCTAATACTTGTAACAGCTAAGGTGATAGCCAAGAGCATGACAAGACCTTTGGTTGGACATACATCCACAATCGACTAGCGAAATGCTTTTAACCTTTAGCTTCAGATGCATTACGAAGTTCATACTGCTGAGAGCAAACATTGACTTTGTGCCATTAAAAATGGTTACATGTATCTCATGGCAGTTAATTGTAGTCAGGCATCTAATTTTAGAGCATCTCTACATATCCAATCAAAGTTGTTTTAGCAGCAAGTTAAAACCATATGTCGATGGCACTAACATTTCAGCTGCAGGTGTGTTTTTTTTTTCCAGCTATCAGCCACAAATGTTAGTACTGACAAGAGGTGGTGGTCATTTTTCCCCCAAATATTCACAGCTCAATATTCACTCAAGGTTTAAGACAACTTAACTGTTCACCTGGCGTGGAAAAAAATAGCCTACCTCATTTAATTTCTGCTCAAGTAAAATTGCAGAATAGAGGAGGTGTAAAGTACCTTGCTTTGGCCACTTATTTTATCGTCTAGGGCTACAATTATAGGTAAAATCAAATAGAAAGCCTCCATGTTTAGTCACTTCGGATGTCAATAAAATGCAACATGGCAAAAAGAAACCAAGTTCAGAGCACTTTCATGAAATCTCCATTTGTCTTTTCTTATTAATAGATTTATTAGCACGAGAGAGAGGAAATGAAGACATTCACTGTCCAATTAATTGAAACCAAATTACAGGAGATATCCTGCTTGGCTAGCCCTGCTATGATATCTAAAATGCAGAATTAAAAAGGCATTTATTTTCCTTCCTTTAGGAGGTGTGTGCAATTACCCGTTCAGCTAGAACCATGTAGGGAGGTGTTTTCCCACATCACCCACGCAATTTACTGTATATCGTTATTGCTTTCCCTACATCCATGCCATTTCACTTCCTTTTACTCCAAATAATACATGCAAACCCACACATATGCACTTCTTATTTTTACTCTGTACTGTAAAGCAGGCTCAGAACTTTCTTGCTGTTGGTCCTCATCTCTGCAGAGCAGATGGCTGCTTTTCTGCACCACATGGCCAGCACTCCAGAGACCCGGGGTCCTCTTTAAGAAGAAAAAGACTTTCAATCTGCTTTAGCAACTGTAGTCCCCCCTTCTCGTCATCACATCCTCTGTTTTCACATGGCGTGAGCAGCAACTCCTCCACCCCCAACAAACACCACCCTGTCATACCTCCACTGCAGTGATTTGATGCCCTGCATTCATCAGGCCGAAGTTGATAGTTATTTTAATAGTTAATGCTTACATTCGTGAGCCAACACACAAGGTCGCAGTGAGAGGTTATTAAGATGCTGTGCTTGTGCTTGGTCCACTGGCCATGAACTCCATCTCGCAGCACTCCCATTTTCCATCGTGTTTCTCCAACATGCGGGAGAACACTGCATATGTATGGATTAGCTGGACTTATTATTCATGCTGCGAGTTGGTTTGAATGTGCTGGAGAGGTGGGGTTATCTGAGGGAGGATGGTGAGTGAAGCCAGAGTGGACGGGAGAGAGAACTGTACTTTTTTTTTTTTTGCTCTTTGCATCATAATCACAGATCAGTTAGAGAAACACTGCCTCTGTTTGGCCTGAGGCCTGCCCTCAGAATATTAATTATGTAGAGGTCTGTTGGTTGAATTCACCTTGGATTTGAACATGTTAAAAACATACAGTGCCTTGAAAATATACTCATGCTCCTTGAAGTTTGTCACATGTTGTCACATTACATCCCCAAATTTTAATGTAGGTTTTTGTGATAGACTAACAAAAAGTAGTGCATAATGGTGCCACAAACTAGCAAGCTGATTGAGTTACGTAATTTAGAGGAACTGGTTGACCTTTGCATCAGGAAATTTTTTGTTAGATCTGATGTGTGAAATGCTTTCAAACGTTTGTGTTATGTTGGTGTTCCAAAAAATCATTTTAAAGATATTAATAACTTTAAAGATATGGTTCGACTCTCGACTGGGGGTCTTTCTGCATGGAGTTTGCATGTTCTCCCCATGCATGCGTGGGTTCTCTCCGGGTACAACAGCTTCCTCCCACAGTCCAAAAACATGAATGTTAGGTAAATTGGTCTCTCTCAATTTCTCTTAGGTGCGAATGAATGTGTGCATGGTTGATTGTCCCCTGTGCCTCTGTGTTGCCGTGCAATAGGCTGGGGACCTATCCAGGGTGTACCCTGCCCGTAGACCGCTGGATTTAGGCACCAGCAGTCTACGTCTTTTGCTTCTTCCTGTACGGAGGAAGCAGTTATAGAAAATGGATGAATTGACGGTGGCCTGCATTTGTATTTCTCCCCTTTTACTATTTAAAAAAAAATAATTGCAACCAATTTGCCTCAGAAACCATGATTAGTAAATTGGAACACTTTTCCAAAACACAGTAAAAAGGCTTTGAGATAGCACAAAAATAAGAAAAAGAAAATCAAGCTGGACCTCACACTGGCGTCTTTGATAAGAATAATACGTACAATGTGGAGCATGATGTAGTCACCCAGGCGTGGGGCACTATCGATGCGCACAAGGATGGCATCCTTAATAGTGGTGCTAAAGCCCACCGCCAGGCGGTCCGTCCGCGTGCTTGGCCTCTCATTGTTGGGCCATGTGTAGGTGATGAGTCCTCCTCCTTTGCCAAAGATGAAGGTGGTGCCAGCTGAAAGACAACAACAAAATATTCCTTTTAATTTTTAAAGCATTGTTCAGTTTTTTTGAATCTACCAACAAGTAATAAGGAGGGCTAAATCAACAGAAGTTTATTTAATGTAACTGTGCTGATTTCTGTATTCTGATTCAGTACTTTATTCATATTCAACCACTGCCAACTTTTAGGTAGAAGTCGGCATCTCCCCTGAATCCAACTCTGGCATTTCCAGCTCCTAGATATAGCCCCTTTCTTGGGAATAAGAGTCAGTATGGACGGAATGGGATAAGTCTCCCAATACTCATGTATTATATATGAGACCTGCAACCAAGGAGCAAAGCTTGGCACAGTAAAATAGAGAAGTGCTTGTGCAGGAGAGATTGGAACAGAGATTGAAGAACTTTTATTGAGCTTAATTTGATAAATGGGTCTCCCTAACAGTAGGGAATGAGGACTTTGCCAAAATATTTGCTTTTGTATCATGCAGATGTGTGTCAGATGCGAGCCTCTGAATTAATCAAGCTTGGCCTGAAGCCATAGAGTCTGTGAAAACTGTTTGTACATTTCCATTTTTATTTTTGCCACAGCCTGGCAACATTTTATCATCTGGTTGTAGGGTCGGATTCAGTTTCAGCTTCTGAATGTTCCCTAAGGTGTGTCAGAATTAAGGCGCTGAATCAATGAGCTGCTCAGCCATCCAGTTCACGTTTAGGCAAAAATAATCAAGAGATCAAAGGCATTAAACCTAGAGCAGATAGAGTGCAATAGCTGAATCTGTATGGGAGGCAAAGGCAACGTCTGAGGCCGTGGGAGGGTAGAAAGCATTTGGCCCACCTTGCAGGCTGACAGGGGATTGCTAATGAAGCCTCCCGGTCCTTGCATCGATGTATTAACTCATTTTTTCTGCCTCCATTAATACTCTCCTTCTTCCGCATCACCTCCCACCCACTGCCATTACCATTCAGTTTCTCTCCGAGTCACCTGAACATCTGTTCGGCCGTGTGATGGGTGCCCAGCTGTCTCACTGTTTCCCCTATGAAGCGGCCAACAATCTGCTCCATGGTCCGTTATACCCCGGAGACTGCAAGAACATATGGATGGGAAAGACTACGAATGCAAGAGAGACACTGTTGGCGAGATGAGCATCTCTATTTGCCTTCAAGCACAAAAACAGGTCTGCTTTTTACACAGCTCAGGTGTCAGCACTGCAAACCACCAACTACTGTTGTCCATGTGGCATAAAAAAATCCAAACAAGTAAAGCATTCTAAGCGTCAAACAGCTGCTTGCAACTAATTATTATAAACCGATGGTTTCTTTTCACTTTTTCTTAAAAGGGAAATATGTCACTTGGTTTACTTTAGAGCTTTTCAAACACCTGAAGTTTGGAATCTCTTTCACAAACAGTTTGGTCATACAGCCACATAGTGAAAACCGTCTTTAACTTGCCTCTGGTCATTCATAAATTACCAGCTGAGTTATTGTGCATCATTCATTAACAAAGCCAGCGTTATGGAACCATGGGAGGCATAGGATGAAACTCACCAGGGTCGATATAAAGGGCTATGCCTACATTCAATACATTCACTCCTAAAATCAGTTAATGATGCAAAATCCTGGAGAGTTCTTACTGTTTCAATTTTGTCTCAAAACATAAATGCTGTAATATTCTGTAACATTACTGGTTTAAATCCCTAGAAAAATGGCTTTAAAGGAAGCTTTACTCACTCAACCTCGATGGACAGCTCACAGCAGAAATTTTTGCTTAATTTTATAAAAAATTACCTGGTATTAATAATAAATTTAAATGCAAAGCCTGTAAAACACAATAACGATATTTAAAAAAAAATGACTGTCTATATTTGCAAAACGTATGTTTGCAAACATATGAACCATAGAGGAGTTTAACAAGGGAGTGAATGGGAGGAAAAGGTTCACACGAACTGCCAGAATACAAGCACCTGATTTCCTGCATTTTGCAGAATGGCTGCAGAGGGTCTGGCCCCACTGTGTTGCCTCAAAGTTTTTCTTCGCAACCAGAGTTAAGGCAGAGTTGGGATCCATTTCCCCGACATCTGCGCTAACTTCGCCTATCTCATCTCACAAACACTCATGTTTTTTTCTTCAGGGGATAACGATGATGAGCAGCAAAGATACAAGCACCCCGGGGAGCCAATTATCACATTGAGATTTGCTTAGTGTTTCAAGAAGACAATGTTCATCATGAAACACACACACACACACACACACACACACACACACACACACATATATACACGCAAACAGGCAGGATGACGGAGGCACAAGTGTACATCGTGATGCTCAAGTAGGAATGTGTGCAAATACGCGTGCATATCCGCAATGCTCCCTAACATGCAGTCACGCTAGTGGGTGATTATCAGCACATGTGCAAAGAAGGCAGAGAACCCGAGATCGCTAGCATGTAGCGCCTCTTCACTAACAACCTGCCGGGCCCAGACTGCTCTGGCTGAGTCTCAGAGCAGAGAGGAAATCCGCTGCATATCAATTTGTACTGCTTTTGTCGGAAAAAAAAAAACCGAGTAAGGCATTGTCACTAACATTTGCATCAACATGTTTTATTTGGATCTTATGAAATGGATCAATAAAAAAAATTGCTTAATTGTAAATTTCAATGAAAATAGGCTTTTTGTACAAATAAAAACCTGAAAAGTGTAACTTGCATTTAAATTTAATCCCCTTTACTCTGATACGCCTAAATAAACTTCAGCGCAATCAATTGCCTTCAGAAGTCACATAATTAGTTAACAGAGTCAACTTGGGTGTAATTTAATCCATTATACCTACAGCTGTTCCGTGAAGGCCTCAGAGGTTTGTTAGAGTACATTAGGTAACCAACAGCATCATGAAAACCAAAGAACACAGCAGACAAATCAGGGATGTTATGAAATAGTTTAAAGCAGGGTTAGGCAATAAAACAATGTCCCAAGCTTTAGACATTTCATGAAAATTTGTGCACTCCCTTAACTGAAAATGAAAGAGGATATGGCACACTTAGAATACCACCAATACATGGCCCTCCACCTAAACTGACAAGAAGTAGCCAAGAGACTGGGGTGGAGATTCACCTTCAAGCAGAACAATATCCCTACACATACAGCCAGTGCTACAATAAAATGGTTGAGATCAAAGCATATTTCTGTGTTAAAATGGCCCAGTCAAAGTCAGTGGCAAGCACTTGAGCTTGCCCCAGTTCATAGATTGCTTCCTGAAAAGAAGGTAAAGGCCATTATGAAGATTATCTCTGTCATAGTTGGTATACAGAATTCTATTTGGTGTCATGGTCATTCCTGGAATAATTTCGGATGACAACTAATACGATCAATGCTCACAAGACAGATATTTTAGACCACAGAGCAGCAGAAATGATTGATTCAGTGTTGGTATTATCTATGGAGCTTGGTGAAAAGCCAGCAGCAACAAAATTATCATCAAAAGGAATTAAATCTACAATCTGAACAGTACTGCAAATGATATGTATTTTTGGTTAATCAGAGGCTTTCATCTGCTTCTTTGAATAATGCAATAGTGCTATGGCTATTGGGTACAAGAGAGTGGCCATCTGAAATCCTATTGTAGCCCTGGAGTTGCTCCCTTCATTTGAAAGAGGAAGATATGGAGCCTTTTGAAACAAAGAGAATTTTTTTGTTTACTGTTTTGGACCTAGAAGTAAATTCCGATAAAACACTTAAAACTATTCCAGAGAAAAACCACTGGGGTTGTTTTTAAACTAAAGCTAAATGCATAAATGCATTACTCCCCGCTCTCGTGTTATGATTCATTGCATCTGCAGCATGACTCCATTTAGACACAAACAGTGGATGAGAGACTGGGTCAAAGCCGTAGCCTCTATTTCACAGAGGTCCCCTGAGGCGTGGCAGTACAGACAGAAGGTCAGGACACCTGTCTACGGGACAGATAAGTCCTTCAGGCCACAACATGACATCAACCAAACCAGATGAAAACTTAAAAAAAAAAAACAGAAAGACATTTAGGCAGATGCTTAAATCACAGAAGGTCACTGCTTTCAATGAGCTTAACCAGCAGGACAAAAAAAATCTGGGAAGACCAAACAAGATGTCACAGCAAGCGCAGTTTCTCACCTTGATAGAAATATTTCACATTTTAAGTTTTACTGGAATGTGCACTCAATATTGTTCCTCCAAGCCTTTAAATTTCACAAGGCTATTGTGCTACCTATAAGACAGCAACAGAAAAGAAAAAAAAAAAGAAGCAGAGCAGCTGCCATGATACGGTTGTGTTATAACAGGGTAATTGGTTGTAGTCAGACTTCAACACCATGCTGTGATAAAAGTCACTGTTTAGATGTAGCTGACATACAGGGAGGAAGACTGGGCCTGTCTGTCCTACTGCAAAGAGCTGCAAAGAGGTGGTTGTTAACTCATTAAAATCCCCAGTGTAAAAACAGACGATACATCTAAATATGGGATGTGGTGTATTGATTCATTCGTCAGGTTTTATCAGGTTTAGATTTTGTGTTTTACTATAATATACATGTGAATCTTTTGAAATAAAGAACAGGCTGAACTATTCCAAGTTATTCCTAAATTATCTATTGCGTATTTACGTGTCTAGTTAATGGAGAGAAGGTGTTCCCATATGTTATACTGTATGCAGTATAATCACTGTAAGAAGAAAAATGTCAGAAAAATGCAGTGAGGTAATATCACTGAAGTTACTTTCTGATTTTCAGGGTTCTATTCCTTGGTAAATTTAAGGACCATTACATTGTTTTTAAAAAATCTTGATTGCATTGATCATCATGACAACTGAATTTGAGGTTTTGAAAGCTTTATTCTACTGCTGAAAACTGCTGAAAAACTAGGAATTTGATGCTTTTCTCAAAAATATAATTTAATAGAATTAAAATCAGCGTCTGATCTCATTTAACCATCACCGGCCACCTGTTTAGGTACACTTGTTCAACATCTTGTTTACATAATTAGTGAATTAGCAAATTACATGTCAGCAACTCAGTGCATTAAAGCATCTAGGAGAATGGCTTTGGTACAGAAGATCAGAATGAGGTAGAAAGGGGATTAGAGTGACTTTAAACATGTCATGATTTGGTGTGATGGTGTGAGGGTTACTTTTGTGGCGCACCTTAGGTCTATTAGTACCATTTGAGGATCCTTTAAATGCCCAAGCCTACCTGGAACCATGACTATCTCTTTATGACCACAGTGTACTCATTTTATGATACTCCCAGCAGGATAATGCACCATGTCACAAAGCTCACATCCTGAACATAACAACACATTCTCTTTACCCTGTTGGCATCCACAGTCACCAGATCTACATGAACAGAGAGCTTCTGGGATGTGGTGAAACAGAAGATTTGTATCATGGATGTGCAACCAACAGATCTGTAGTAACTATACGATGCAGCCATCCAGTTCACTATATGATCAGACTACACCTCCCACCATTCATTCATGCAGTTCTGGGATTCTGCTGATGTCACAGTGTTTTTTAAACTCGTATTAACTAGCTTGCTAAGTTAGCCTGGCTCCCTCTCTGCCATCAGTGTCACCTTGTCATCCCTCCATTTGCCCATAAATTTCTGGTATTGACTAACATAATCATTTCATGCTAAAGTGTTATTTCTGGGATTATTAATTATTATTGTTAATTACAATTTTTAATAAATAATCATGATCAAATGATCAAAGTTGTGTATCAAAACACTTGTCAATATGGACCATAATCTTTGAGGAATGTTTCAGACACCATGTTAAATCTATACTGCGAACAATCAAAGCTGTTCTGAAGGCAAAAGGGGGTCCAAACCATTACTAGAAGGTGTACTTAATAAAGTGACTGCCGGGTATACATAAGGTGTAGAAGGAGGGTCTCGCCTGTCATTAAAGAACAACCATTGCCTTCAGCTGCCCACTAAGTAAAGCAAAACTCATTGTCTATGCACATGCACCATCTTGAAGCCATGAGATAGACATCCATAAGTTTGTAATGCACACACACTTCCCCTCTTTTCTCCTTGCTGGTTTTGTGTGTTGTTGTGTGCTCTTATGTCTTTCCCCTTGTTATCTCTAGGGCTTTCTGCAGCTTGCACCCCAGGGGAAGCAAAAAAGAAGACAAACATGGTCTGATGTGGTCAAATTTCCAGCCATCGGAGAATAGGAGGGAAGAAAAAAAAAGTATTGGACAGAAATACATCCAGATAGTGAGATGCAAAATGTAATTGCCTCCTCAATCATTTTCAAAAGAACTCTGTCATTACAATCCTTTCTCTTGCCATGTTTTATACATGGGGAATTATTAGGCGTGCTGTCCTTCACACAAGTCCAATGAAGATTCATTGACAGTGGAATCAAATTGTGATATACTGAGCTGTGTAATCGCTGGAATTTATCTCCATTTTACAAGCTTTTATCAATTCATAATTCGTATCTCCAACTGTTGCCTCTCCCCTCTGGGAAAACGCGAGAGAAGGACTGATGATTGGGATGTTCGCTCTTGTATTTTCTCTCTGGCTTTATGTTCAGTCAGCCTCCAGCAGCAAATCTTTAAGGGAATATCTGCAACACTATCCATTCCTCCAACAAATGGACAGAAAACGCATGATGCTTATATTCATCCCTAAGTTTCCTCCACACGTGGTGAACATGAGTTCCGTCGCTCAGTGGCTAAACTAAACGAAAACTGGAATATGATTGATGAAGGGCAGTGTGTCGTGAAGAATGGCTATGTGGAGAGAACAGCCAGTCTTGAATGATTTATGCAGTTTGTTTCTCCTGTTATAATAAGCTATAGCATTACCACACTGTATGGGTTTATGCATCGAAAGCAGGGGTAATGGAAGTGGCACGAACAAGAGACAGAATGGACAGAGGATGCCAAGAGAAAAGTGGAGGGTTTTGTCTCTGGCAGCTGGAGTTGTGCTGTGATGTATGCGCAAGTACCGAACTGTGAAAATCATAAAGTTTGGGGATTGCAGCAAGGGTTTGTTAGTTTTCCTTCAAGATATGGCCAAAGGTTTTTAGTGGTTTTTAACTTTGTCATGTTACAGCCACAACCTTCAATGAATTTTATTGGGATTTGGTATGATACACTATGTTGTGTGTTGTCTTTTGGGGTATGCCTCTGCCAGAAACCTATAGAGACTAAAACGTTTGTCCATTCTTGGCAAGTTACTTCAGGCTCAGTTAGATTAGATGCAGAGTGTCTTATAACATCATATTATATTAATTTAATGTAAACCATTCCATTGTTTACATTGCTGCATGTTTAGGATCACTGTGCTGCAGAATGGCTAACCTCCATTTCAATTTAAAGTATTTTGCTGCATCTAGCAGGTTTTCTTTCAGGATTGTCTTGTATTTAGCTACATACCCACATCATGATGGTGCCACCACTATATTACATGGTGGAGATGGTGTTTAGGGGGATCTGCTGTATAGTTTTTCACCACAGAGTAGTAATCTCATCTAATCAGAGCACCTTTCTCCACATGTTTGCACATCACTCTTTCATATTTTTTTGTTTTACTTAAAAACCATGTATCAGTTTTTACCACTTATTCTGTAATACCTTGAGTTGATCAATTGCACAATACCACAGGAATATACAATACAGATGGTTGTAATGTAAAAAGAAATTGAGACTGTGATTTTTATTTTCGCACGGTACTTTATATAAATATTATCTCTATGCACCATTTATAGATTCAAAGCTTCATGTCTATGTGAATGTCTATATGTGGTAGAGAAAAAATGTAATCACTTAAAGAGTGTATAGAGGACTGCTTGGCTTGCTTTACATCCTACAACATTTAGCTGGAATAATAAAACTTTATGACCCGGAGCGCTTTAAGAATTGCAACACAGTGACACACAGGCACAGAAAGACTTTGCTGTTGGAGCTTGGGCAGCAAAGTATCACTATCAGCCTAGATAATAAAGTCTAAGCCTGTGGGCCTGTGGGCAGTGGCTCCATTCACTGGAAATGAGAAGTCAAACACCATATTGTTAGTGTGTGTGCTACAGTTGCACAACAAGGCCCAAAGTAGCTCTGGCCTCCCTGCTCCTGCAAGGCTTAGTGTTGGCAGGTTTGTTTTAGTTGGTTATTGGTGGCAGTGCACTGGGAGAGGAGGTGTGTGACAGGAAACCACTAAGCAACAACACAAGAACATGTTTTACTTGTTGCCGTTCATGTTTAGGAGGGCAAATAATTATTTAAACCCCTGCTGAATTTATGAGGGTGCAAAATAAACAGCTTCTAATTCTTTTTGTACTTTCAATTTAACGTGGAGATAGAAAATCTTTAAACAAATAATATTAAGTGAAAGGGCTGCAGGTCAGTTCACCCCTCCACCAATTCCTTTCCCATTTTGTACCCACATATTGCCATTTAATTCCTTCCTACTCCCATTTCATACTGGTTAAGAAACCATTGTGTACCTGTGAACTAAAACCATTGTTTCACTGTATTCTTCCTCATTTGTATGCATTATGAAAATAAACGGTCATTAAAATTCTTAAATCGAATTTATTGATGTTATGTATTGTGCTAAAAATTCTTAAATCCCATTTAAAATCGAATTTATTGATATTATATATTGTGCTAATTTTATTTTTCACCATTTTTCCATTCATTGTGGTTATGTCCCTTTTTTCACCAGCTGAGAAATTTTGACACTTGATCAAAACAAAATAAATATAAACAACTTCTAGCTGGCAAATATTTAATTTAATTTTATTATAGACTATGCTGATTACAGGAACCACTCTTACTTAAGAGTGGTTCCAGTTGCAAGTCAAAAAACAGTGCAACTATTATTAGCCATAAAAGAAAAAACTAAAGAACTAAAAAACTAATGGCAACTATCACTCCATCCTATATACGCTAATTAGATACAGAACTAGGGTGTTTTCTGCAAACTCCGACTTTGTCATTTGAAATCCTGACTTCATAGGGTCTATCCATTGTTCTTGCAACAGGGAACTCAGAACACCGAGAACACCAACTCTCACGGAGGGTGAAATCCTTCTTCTAGTGCTTGAAAACCATGGCCTCAGACTTAGAGGAGCTAACTCTCAACCCAGCTGCTTAACACTGCAAACTATTCCAGTTCACACTGAAGGCTATTGCACGAACATACCAACACTATCTGCAAAGAGCACAGATAAGACCCTGAGGTTCCCAAACCAGACACCTTCTTCTCCTGGCAAAGTCCAAGTCGCACTAGGAAGAAGGTTGACTTTGTGCCGAGAATGAGGACACAGCACTTGCTTTGGTTATACAAGGAACAAATAATTCTTAAACCATCCGTAGCAGACCATACTCCACCAGCACACTAGACTAGTGATGTATGATTAGAAACAGTTGTAATGTGTTTTATGACTGCATTGAATCTGTTATTTTTCATTTGCATTTCAGAAATCATTGAGATTATTAAGATTAAAGTTGAGTAAACTAAGTCAAATTGTGGCAAAAGAGCACTATATGCCAGGTCTAGAACACTACCACCAAGACAAATGTCCACTGTAACGAACAAGTTCAATGATACAACACACTGCATAGGGGGTTCAGCCAGAGAGTTCTTCGCATCACCCCTCATTGACAGGGAACATACAGTACTTGACATGCTGTGTTTTGACGACGAACAGCTTGATTTGTCATCTGTGTCATGTTACACAAGGACGAGGTGGGGGACTGTGGAGATGGCAAACAGTGGGGGGACACAAGAAAGAGTCACTCTTTGAAGGAGGGGAGTGAAAAGACATGAAGGATGGAAAGAGGCTAAGTTGATATGTGATGTTCTCAGCTCCTCGGCCCAACTCTCTCAGAACAGCAGGGAAAAGGGCTCTTGCTCATCATTCAGACCTTCAAAGATGAACAGGAAATGGGACTCCTAGACCCCCCCTTTTTTTAACAAAGCATTTGTGTATCTTCACATCAGCTTCATGTAACACTGCGAAGACACAAATGTGAGTACACAGTACACCGAGCATCCACACATACACAGAGCCGCAGAAGGTGAGCCATAACAGCTCTCCGTTCATTACTGTCAGCCTCAAATAGCCTGCCTCACCCTCCCATCTCCCCTCCTGCTGCATTACTGACACTCCTCTCTGTTGTAGCAGCAATCGGACAGAGAGGAAGGGCTTTAAATGATTTTTTTTTTCGGTTCTGTGGAGATGTCAGCTCCTATTCTCTCCGCCTCAAAAAAGGAAGGGGAAGAAGCAGAGGGAGTGGGGTCCTGAAGAGGATTTCGGAGGCTTGGAGAATAGGGAAAGGAGATGGGGGGGCTGCAGCTGAGATCTACACAGCACTCCTGGCTACAAAGAAGACCTGTCTGCTGACTTTAATGCTGCTCTCTGCCACCAGTAGAATCTTCCAAGAGGGGAAAGCGACACTGCCAAGAGATGAAAGGAAGGGAGCTACAAGTTAAAAGAGACGCAGAAGGAATGCGGGGTAAAAGAAGTCGGGACAGACAGAAAAAGAAGGGCAGTGAAGGTAGAGGAAAAATCAGCCTGAGATGGTGTAAAAACCCACAAAGAAGGGGCGCTTCCACACGACATCTCTGTAAAACCTGACTCAATCTCACTCTTTCTGTGATGACAATTAGCTTTTAGTCAGCTCCAACGTTGTTGACGTTTGAGCTGCTCTCAGCAAAATTCGGACATGAGTGTCCCTGTTTTATCATTCATAATGCATGAAACACAAAGTGTGTGAGGCGTGTCACTTCGGAGGGTGGTCATACCGAATCTTATAGAGTATTATGTGGAGAAGACCTCAAGAACAATTCCAAGATGGCTCTCGGTGGAAGCATCATTTATAATTGAATCTTTCCCAGAGGACAGCACAGTCCGCCTGGCTTTTTATAATGCTTCGAGGAAAGTACAGATCTCCTTTTGCTTTCTCTCTCCCAGTCTGCCACTGCTTCTCTCTCCCCTTTCACCCCCTGAAAGGCCTTCATGCACAGCACAGCAACCTCAACCATGATCTTATCCCTGGGCAGTTATGACTCAAAGCTCAGTTGGACACATTTACTCATTCTGAACTTCTTTAAACTTGCCTTTTTTAGTTTGAGGAGTGGGAAAAGATTGGAAACGACAAATGCTGCAATGGAGAATTGCATGTGCGTTATCCTCTACAGCGCATGGCGATAATGAGTTGGGTGATCTCAGCAAATATGCCCCATCTGCACAAGAAGGCACAAGGAAATTCTTCTCCTTTGCTGAAAAGGAGAGTTGATCCAAAGATGCAATCACAAAAGAATGAAAAAGCCTGCATTAGACGAGAAGATATTGCACACAATGCACAGTGTAAACACTTTTTAGGGGTAAAATATTCCACAATGAACTCACTTTTCATTGGGATTGATAAGATTATGTTACAGCTGAGAAAACTGGTTTTCTGGATTCACAATCTTAGGCGCATGCATTCCAAAGAGTTATTTAATAATAATAAAAAAACATAGAACTTTGTCAGCAAATTCGAAGTGAGCCCCCCTTTGTTTGTATCAAGCGCCCACAAATCGCAATGCAAATTCCTGCTGCTGTTATAAAGCCATTCCTCTAACAAAGACTTGGCAGTGGAATTTGAAGCGTGCAATACAACAACCGCAAATTTGGATGTGAACACTGCTTTATTAGATTTTTTCTGCTTACTTATTCATTCAGTTTTCTTAACCACCAGCTCCTATATGGAGCTGTGGGGAAAAGAGCATATCCCAAAAGTCATCTGGCGAGAGGTGGAAGAATACACCTTGGACACGGCAGCAGTCCATCACTTTGTCTTTGCGCTTCCTGTTTTGAAAATGGAAGAGAATGTGTGCAATAAGTTGCATTTTTGTTTGCTTGGATTCTTTATATGTTTGATCAGACCAGGAGTTTGGCTGCTTGGAGATCCTGGCTTACGCATGTTCATACTGGAGGGGTTCTTTAAATAGGTCTGTTTGGTCTCAGACAATATTCATGTGGCTGGTATCTTGTACTGTGAAGCAACCTGTCCACCGTGCACCCAGCCTCTTGCCCACTGTCTATCGAGGACAGACTCCAGTCCATCCTTGATCCAGTAAGGATCAACAGATTTACAAAATGTAAGGATGGGATGTTGCACCTTCACATTACTGGCTAAATCGATTGGTATCCATCTAAATACTGCCTTGCAATGAAACAACCATTCTAATTCTTTTGGCAATATCTGGAAGGTTAGTGTTACAGATTTGTTCTCTTACTTTATTTAGCAAATAAATAAATCAGAATTGGAGCCAGAATATGATGACAGGAATGGGCATGCACAGGCCTCCACCCACATTCACCACCCAAGCCAAATTGACCTTCACATCCCTCCTTGCAGTGTGTGGACTCACAAGGAAGAGCTTCCTAATGCTTTTACAGGCTGAACCCAACAGAGGCACTTAAATCAGAGGCCAAACACCTGACTCAATGAGGATGCCTACCTAATCTGGGAAAATGTTTGCAGATAATTGTGTTTTCTTTCATCGAGATCCTCAATTTGCCATGGGAGATCCTACTAGTGGACATCCCAGGATCACAGGGATACTAAAACCTCTCTACAAGATTAAGGGGGTCTTTCTGCAGAGCAGGTCAGGGGTCAGTCCTGTATCTGAGCTTCTTGCTCACAAGCGATAGAAGGATGGAGCAGGAGATAGATAGACCAACTGGGGCTTCAATTTTAGCAATGCTCCGATCTGTGAAGAAACAGCTGAGGCAAAATGTAAAGCTCTACGTTTGTGGCCTCACCTAAGGTCAGGAGATATGGATCTCTCTTATATATGATAACATCTCTGATACAAGCGGCTGACATAACCGTCTTCACCAGGGTTGCTTAGCTCAGCTTTAGAGATTGCCCAAGGACCTGTCATCCAGTGGTGAGCTTGGAGAAGAATTGCTGCCCCTCCACATCAAAAGGTGTCAGTTAATGTGGTGTGTGTATCTGATCAGGATACCTGCTAGCCATTTTCCTTTGGAAGCTAATTGGACACCTACTATTGGAAACAACCTGGAACAGACACAGAACTTGCTGTAGGGGAGAAGGATGTCTGGGTTTCCCTCATGGACCCATTACCCCTGCGACTCTAAATGTCTGCAAACTTCCATGGTTTATTTATCAGGTTTCTTGTGTTTTTCTTAACTTTTATTGTCTGTCCAGCTTTTTAGTAAACAGATGGATGTGTTTTTCCCCATTTTATGGGTTGATAAAGGCCCTTTGTTATAGCATGTTGGCTGAATAAAGACCAGACTCTCGCTGAGAGGAAGATAGGACAGCAGAGTTATTTTTCACACCATGTCAACAAACCACTGCAACAAATTGATTTTGGCTGTTGTGTTTGTTCGCTGCTAGTAGTGTACAGGATGTAATAAGTCGAGATGGATTGGGTGTCTGTCCGACTGGCTGACAATGGTGCTCCATCCAGAAAACTGCCTCAGTATTATAGGTGACTACCATAGGAATTACCTAGTCTGTGGTATTATTATTAACCTTTTATTGCATTTTTTGTTGCTAAAGTAAAACCTGACTGTTGCAGATTTAGCTCATGTCTACAGAGGAACAGCTCGCTTCTGGCTGATCTGTTTCTTGATCTGACAAAACCAAGCATCTCAAGCTAAACATGACAGTAAAAAAATTTTTTTATTCTGAAAAGTACCAGTATGTTAAAGTTTTGACAGCCTGTTTCACTCTGGAAGCAGTTTTTTGAATACTATATACAGCCAGCTGCATAATTTGAGTAAAATTTAATAAGAAAATCCGACAAGTGATAATTATAATTACAATAGCACATCTAAGTATAGTTTTCTTTGACTTGCATTTTCGATAAAGAGTGATATGAAAATTAACCTTTCATCAATTCATCAATTCTTCTGTCCTGCCAGCAGTGGATTTCTGTTGCAGGTAGATTGTATTTATAAAAAAAAACTGCCTGGGCTCAGATGCCCTTCTGCCTTTTAGGGATATAGATTTGAGAGCTGGATGGACCAACGCCAAAAGGAATCAGTGTCTCCTGTGAAAGCAGGGCTAATCTTCTCTTTGATATTGACAACATCAAATAGAAAAATACTTCAGCCCTAAATGCAGTAAACAAAGGTGGTTCTTCCTCAAGGGGGATAACAACCAACACAATCAAAGTGACAATGCGAACCTCTGTTTTCAAGATCCAAATCAAGCCATGAATAAACCTGCTTGATGACCTTTTTTGCTTGCTCGGTGCTCTCCCTTTGTCTGATTTGATGATTGCCCGCTGAAACACAGCTTCATTGTGTTCTCTAAAGATAGAGCAGATGTGCTTCGGTTGGCATAGCAACTCTCACATCCTTGCCACCGCCGTTTGTGACAAACCTCACACAGTTTCTAGTCCTAACCTACATCAAACACCTGTACATCTCACTGATTACACGCGACCCGCTCCTCGCCAGTAATGATGGACAGAAAAATTTAAAAGAACTTTGCAAGGCACCACCCACACCTCATATATTTTCAATGTTGCTTAGAATCCAAGCTGCTATATGAAGCAGAAAAACGAAATTCAGTCAACTTTCTACTTTAGAGAAGTTTACTCAGCTGCCTCCCTCTGAATCAAGGACTTCAATTCCACAGTAACATTTAAGCCGGTGCTCACTGTGGCCCTGCTGTTCTCACTAAACAACTTTCCAATTCGAGCTGAGGCCTGCCATCAGTGCCAACCTTGATGAAGTGATTGGTTTTGATGTGCACCTCCTTTTCCAGTGACTGGCTTTGAGACCTTTAAGGTACACATAGGCCATGGTTAAGTGCAGCGCTCTGACATTCTTTTTATGGGAGCAATTAGTACGTTAATGCCCATGAATCAACACCCATCTCTTGGCTTGACTTGGCCGATTGCCTCACTTACCTCAGTATGCAAACTCAGGTGTTATTTCCTGCAGCAGGAGGTGAGTGTTCATATACAGATTTTTGACACATTCATTTTTTCTGGTACTATTTCTTCTAGCATTCAAAGAGAACTTTTCAGAAGTTGTGAAATTTTCATTATTTCAGAAAACTGATACTTACGCTACCTTTAAAAGTTCTTACACCCCCTTTGTTCTTTTCCACAGTTATGGTGCAGCGTCAAACCTCAATGTGTTTTATAGGGATTTTATGTTGTAGACCAACTCAAATTACTGTGTAATTCTGTACCCTATGGTTGTGTAAGTGGAAAGAATTTTAAAATTTGAAAAGTCTGGAATGCATTTATATTTAACTTCCTTTACTGATACCTGTAAATAAGTGCAACCAATTGCAGTCAGAAAATAATTATTATTTAGAAACACCACATTTCAGTAATTTTAGTCATAGGCCACAAAGGTTTATTAGAACATTAGGGAAGAAAAATCATCATAAAGCCCAATAACCACGGCAGACAGTTCATGGATTAAGTTGTGGAGAAGTTTAAAGCATGGTTACATTCAAAATCAAAATCCCAAGCTTTGATCATCTCATAAAAGCACTGCTCAACTCTCAAAATGAAAAGAGTATGGCACAATTGCAAATCTACCAAGATTTGCAATCTTGCTACTCAAGCTACAATGAAATTATTTAGATCAATGCAAATTCTTCTGTTAAATGGCCAAGTTAAAGTCAAGACCTGAACCCAATTGAAAATCTTTGTCATGAGTTAAAAATTCTGACCTGATGCTCTCCATCCAATTTGAGCTTGAGCTATTTTGCAGAAAATGATAGGCAAAAGACATTACCCAAAAGACATGTAGCTGTAATTGCAAAAAAATATTTTCACAAAGTATTGACTCATGGGAGCCGAATAATCCTTGCAACACTTTTCAGATTTTTATTTGTAAAAATAAATTTAAATTAAATGGTAATTTTTCAACAAACTCTTGAACTATTATAGGTCATATGTTGTGTGTCAACCATGTAGTCTTTTCTTTCCTTTCACAAATAAGTGGTACTTTGTGTCGGTCTGTCACTTAAGATTTTAACAAAAGATAATGTTCGTGGTGGAAAATATGTAAATAGTTCTGCAAGGCATTGTACTTCAAAATGTAAAAACAACTTATAATAACCTAAATTACTAAATATTAAGCAAGGACAACACCATTTACCCTTTAGTCTCCTTTGTGTTGATACCTTACAGCCACAGACACAGCAGAAGACAAATAGCACCTTCACTGACTGACTCTTTATCACTGCAGCTGGGTTCCGATATTGGAATGGCGCTCTATAGCTGCTCTTCTCCAATTCCCTCTGGCAGGTTGGTTGACTTCACCTCTCTATTGATGGTGTCAACCTTATAATTAATGCCCTTTCTCTCTTCAATTCACCTCCATTATGTCCTCTCCATTCTTCCCCTCCAAAATACTCTTCATCCACCATTGACTAGAGTCTCTGGAAGAGCCATGTTGGTACTTTTTCCCCAAAGCTCCATGACACTTAGACTGAAACAATACCCAACAGTGACCTAAATCCACAAATGAAAATTGCGCAGGAGCGCAATCCATCTCCTGGCAATGATTTAGCCACAGAAGCCACAGAGAGGTCGCCACTGCGCAACCTCTTTTGTTATCTGTTTCCAATCCGTTATCAAAAACGGGTGCAGGTGAGAAGAGAAGGGAAAAAACAATAGAGATAGATGCTTAAAAGGATACTACGAATAAACAAGGGGAAGCAGCAGTCGATAACAACAAATAATAATAAAGGAAGGAACAAACGTAGGGTACTGGGTTCTTTCTGAAAGCAGTAATTAAGAGAATCTTCTAGCAGATGTCATGGATTGGTGACAGACAGAACGGCATATGTCAGTCCAACTGAAGACGAGACAAAGGCACCAAGCAAACAATGCTGGAAGTCTGTGTGCATCCACAGAGGATATGGAACGAGCTAGCAGGGAAGTGTGTGTACATGTTTACCCTGATCAGAGGCCAAGGCTTAGTTGAATTTGCCTAAAGTGAGCTTGAGAGGGCCTGAGGGAGTTTTGGAGGGCAGCCGAATGAAACATGCTGGCCCCTCAGTGCTTTAAAGTACTGGCCTCATTAAGAGCTAAGCCAATAAGTTCTCTACGTTGTTACTTCTGTTCTGTGTTTAAGCATGTAAATTAACGCACAGTTCAAATTCCTGTTGTTGTTCAAGGGTTTAAAAAAAAAAACAAAAAAAACTTGCTCCTATCTATTTTTGTTATTGTTTTAAGCTTCCTCTGACCTAAACCCAAAATCATATAGACTCATAAAAGTCCCAAAAAATAAACAGTGATGTACCCTGTTGATCTGAGTTTAGCCAGTAATTTTGGAATACTTTTAATTTTATATCCTGATGACGGAGATGGGTTGTTGAAATATGGTGGAATAACAAAATGAACTGAGTAAATTAAGTAGTTTACTGGAGGATTTTTAAAATTTCAATATTTAAGGTTTGATTTATATTAAATTAGCTAATTTAATCCTGTATGTAAAAACATAAAAAAAAAAATGTCATCTATCTACAGAGACATTAAGCACATTTTGTGAGCTGTGTCATTTCTTTGAACGTCTGTCATGTATGATGCACCCCTGCTTTGTATAGCAGGATCAGTTGGATTTGCGCCGGGAAGATTTGTGGTCGGCTACTGCTTCAGGGCAAAGTAAGTATAGCTGTCATGTCACTGTCTTCATTTTTAAAATATTTTCATGCTAAATGATTGCCTGGCCATCTGCATGTTAGTTTAATGATCTGTATGTCATGTGGAGGTGCTGCAATGTGGTCAAATAAACATTTCCTACCCTGCCACTAGAGTCTTCTCAAGCATGTGGCATACCAAGGTGTGCAAATCTTCATTGGTGTAGACAGAGTGTCTGCATAGTGTAGTATGAGATGTATGTACCCTTGCTTACCTAGGGATCAAAATGTATGCTACAGTATGAGATGCATAGAAAGGCGTTGCTGTACAAAAAGGCAGCGATGGGGACGTGTTTAATCTACACAACTTTTTAGGTCATTAAAATGTATTCAGATATGCAAAAGTGTAAAAAATGAAGCAGTGTTATTAAGAAGTAAATGGTTCACAGGGTGCATATTTGAGAATGCTGGTATTGCTAATGCTTTGTTAGCATTAAGAAAAAATAGGTATTAGAATGTTTAATGCTTGCTCTGAGCTTTTAATTAGGGACCGAAATTGCAGTCAAGTCTCAGTCTTAACTGTTAAAGTTAACATTTTTGCCAATTGGTCTGAAATTGCTGTATGATATTAGTTCCCAAACATTTGTTGTTTCCTTTTTCTGCACCCCTCTTACCAACCTAAAAGACATTCTTATTCAATCACTCCCGATAGTCTTCTATTCAGGTTTTCATTTCTGAAAACTTATCTGTTCTCCGAGAAAAAAATATTTAAAAAAATTGAACAACTGACCTATTTTAGACTAAAAAAGTGTTCCTAACTCATCTCTAATCCCTTTCTTTCAATTCCTTGCAGTCCTTCCTATCTGTACTCCAACAACACCAGCCAATTTAGGTTGATGTCTTTGGGAATACACTTAGCCAAATTGACAAGAAATTTCAAAGCCGCTGTACAAAGCTAATTTCAGACTTTCAGTCCAGGGCTCCAAATAAATACAAGCAACTGCATAACACCAAGACTCAAAAAATGCATTATTCAATTATTTTTAGATGTTATTATTTGTCCATGTTAAAGGACGTAATAGCAGCAGAGGCTTTAGACCTATTTTAAAACATAAAATGAGGATTTTATTATATTATTAGCAATTTAAGCTAAACTCATTACTTTACTGTACTATCCCTGTACACACCTGCCTGTAGAAACACAGTCTCTTCACTTTAAAAGACTGAAAATGCTAAATTGTATCATGACCTACTCACTTTAAATATACTGTGGCAGAAAGATAAGGTGATCTGCCCAATTGTGCAGTCTAGGCAGGAGCACAAGTTTCATCAAAGGGAAAACATCAATCCATGGGCCACGCCAATAATGCAACGAGTGCCACAGTCATAGAATGGTATTCAAGGTCTGACTTCATCTTACAGTGGGGTTGGAGATGAATACTGATGGGGAGATGTTTCACTTTGGCAAATGGAGACCTGAATACTGGAAAAGCTAAACATCTAAACATACCATGCTAGTGGAGCAATAAATACGTCTGAGATTTTGCTGTAGGCTCACTTTCGAATATGTGTGAACATTCCTATTGCATTACATGTTGATGGCTGGGGCTTCCAAAAAGTACATTCAATAATACATCAATTGTCTCCTGCTTGGTGCTATAAACAAATGTGTTTTGCATTATGTACAGAAAGACTGTTCACCTTGAGATAAAGCCACATGCTGCAAAGGGTAGAATAATAATACACTGAGTGTGATCTGCAACTTAATTATTTGCTTGAGGAACATGCAAAAACATAGATTAGAAGATTTCACTGCAGCTCTTTAAAGCCTATCACTTGTCTTTACTGGAACCAGAAAACGACTTGCACCAACAAATTATGGTTTATAGAAGAGTTTCCAAGCTTTTCAGAATGTGACTCAACAGATATGAATCTCACAGAAAAAAAACAACAAAAAAACAAGCATTACTTTCCTAAAACTGGCATCTGTCAAACCCATCACTGCTGTTTCCCCAAAGCTCCATCAGCAAGATGTTATGTGTTCAGTGCCAAGTCTGAAAGTCTAGGTTATGGCAAACTAAGTGACTGGCAACTTTTCATAGTGAGTTTGAGAAACTGTTTAAGGAAGGCAGTATAGTCCTCCCTGTAAATCGAAGGTTACCAGTTGTGCAAGTATATTCATGTACGCTCAAAATTATTCATACCCCTGGTATATCTCAAAAGATAATAAAATAATATCACAGAAGTATCAATTTAAAACAAGCAGAAAATAACTCAGAGATCGCAGACCTCCGCCAAGGCAACAAGGTGATTGAGACATGTCAGTTTTTTTCTATACGGATGAGCTTCTGGCCACTGTATGTCAGCTGCTGACAGAGTGAGGAACCATGTGGGAATTCCAAGTTGTCGCGACATGGTCTGGCAATGATGAAGAATCCTTAGAAAAAAAAATCCTGGATCCAAATTGTGCTCCACATCACCACCAAAATCGAATCATCTGTTACTTGTCCTAATATGCATTGTCTGAAAATGTCATCCAAATACGTTCATAATATTTGAGATATTTAGCAAACAGACCGACAGACAAATAAACTAACACAGACAAAAACATAACCACTTGGTGGAGTAGATGACATGTTGAAATATCTTTTTATCCTTTGAAAATTCAATGCAAAAATCTTCATTAGCATTATTTGAATCACATCCTTCTTATAATTACTGATCAGAGTTTAGCATCTTCCACTGGTATTTTGATGATTTATCTTTGGTGATGAGTTCCATCCCCCTAATTCTTAGCCCCCTCCACAGATTTTCTGTCAGATTCAAGTCAGGACTCTGGCTGAGGTGCAACAAAATGATAATATTACTTCCATTCAGAAGAGACATGTTGGTCAAATCAAAAGATTACTTTAAACCTAAATATGCCCAGGCTATGCGTAATCTTAGGATTAACTAAAAGTATGCTGCATTAACAGGGAAGTCCAGGAGATACATAGGCTTTATTTAGGATTTGGTGAACTGAGGATTCGGGTTGAACAATATGTATTCCTACAGAGGTTTTCTTGTTTTTTCTACAACATATTCTGTACCTATATATACTGAAGAATATAAATGCAACACTTTTGTTGTTGTTTCCATGTTTCATGAGTTTAACCAAATATTTAAGACTTTTTCTATCTACACAAAAGGTCTATTTCTCTCAAATATTGTTCACAAATCTGTCTAAATCTGTGTTAGTGAGCATGTCTCTATTGCCGAGATAATCCATCCACCTCATAGGTGTGGCATATCAAGATGTTGATTAGACAGCATGATTAAATGTATAGAGTTATTGTATTGGGGGGATTGGGGGTCTGAGGGGCTCCAGTATCTGGTATGACCACCATTTGCCTTACACATATCTCCTTCGCATAGAGTTGATCAGGTTGTTGATTGTGGCCTGTTGAATGTTGGTCCACTCCTCTTAAATGGTTTTGCAAAGTTGCTAGATACTGGCAGGAACTGGAACACGCTGTCGTATGCTCTGATCCAGAGAATCCCAAACAAGTCCATTGGGTGACGTGTCCGGTGACTATGCTGGCCATGCAGGAACTAGGATGTTTTCAGCGGCAATAAATTGTGTACAGATCCTTGCAGCATGGGGCCGCGCATTATCATGCTGCAATACGAGTTAATGGTCGTGGATGAATGGCACAACAATGGGCCTCAGGGTCTCGTCACGGTATCTCTAAGCATTCAAAATGCCATCAATAAAATGCACCTATGTGTGTTGTCCATTACATATGCCTGCCCATAGCATAACCCTACAGCCACCATGTGCCACACAATCCACAACATTGACATCAGCAAACTGCTCTCCCACACAATGCCATACACACTGTCTGCGATCTACCCTTTAGAGTCAAAACCACGATTCATCCGTGAAGAGAACCCCTGTCCAAAGAGCCAAACATCATCAAATGTGAGCATTTTCCCACTGAAGTCAGTTATGACGACAAACTGCAGTTAGGTTGAGACCCTGACAAGGACGAGGAGCATGCAGAAAAAAATACAGATGAGCTTGCCTGACAGTTTGCCCAGAAATGTTTTGGTTATCCAAACCGATTGTTGCAGCAGCTGTCTGGGTGGCTGGTCTCAGACGATCTTGGAGGTGAAGATGCTGGATGTGGAGGTCACATGCTAGTGTGGTTATACCTGGTCTGTGGTTGTAAGGTAGGTTGGATGTACTGTCAAATTCTCTGCAACGCCTTTGGAGATGGCTTATGGTAGTAAAAGAAGATTTAATTCATGGGTAGCAGCACTGGTGAACATTCTTGTAGTCAGAATGCCAATTGTATGCTCCTTTTAAAACTTGCAACAGAGTGGCCTTTCATTGTGGCCAGCTTAAGGCACACCTGTGTGATATTCATGCTGTCTAATCAGCTTCTTGATATGCCAAACCTGTGAGGTGGATGGATTATCTCGGCAAAGGAGAAGGGCTAATTCACAAAAATTTAGACTGATTTTCTTAACAATATCTGAGAGAAAAAGACCTTTTGTGTGCATAGAAAGAGTCCTTTTTCTTTGGGTTCAGTTCAAGAAAAATGGGGGCAGCAACAAAAGTGTTGTGTTTATATTTTTGTTTATTGTATTTGCTAGTGTGACCTTATAGTGTTATTGTCTGTGAAGGCTTTAAGGGATGCAAAGATGACAGGCCATGTTGTAAAGCTAGGCACTGGTCTGCAAAATATATTGATATTTTATTTTCCAAGTAGGTTAGATTATTGTAACACTGCTCTTACAGGAGTCAATAAAAAGAATAAATCAGCCAGCAGCAGATTATCCAAAAAGCTGTTGCCAGATTTCTGACTATCACAAGGAAAATACATATCCAGTCATTTATTATACCACTGGACTTCTTCCCTGTTTGTAAAATACTGATTTTAAAATCTTGCTATTGGTCTATATATCACTGAATGCTCATGGGTTTTGAGGTTTATCAGAGTTACTTGTCAGGTTTGATCCTCCCTGACTCCAGGCAAAGTTATCAAGGATATGTTTACTTTGTGTTCCTAGGACCAATACTAAACAATAGCAAGAAGCTTTTAAGTTCTTTGCTGTTAAACTTGGCAAGTAACTCCTTGAAAACCCCAAATTATTCACAGAAATCACGAAATCAAGAAATCACGTTATTTTTTTTTTCCTAAATAAAGAAAACAAGGTCAATAGAGTGCTATTCTGTGTAGAGACATCAGTGACTAACAAAACTGCCAGAGCCTTCAGATCATGGTTGTATATGCTGGGGGTTTTTTCCTACAAGCATATTTTTGCTTGTTTACTTCAATAATTATGTTTAATAATAGTTTTAACTTTATGAGTAAACCCTACACTAGCATTAGCACTCATTATGTGACATTTGCATGCTCCAATCTGGTCCTCATTCTCCTGTCCACCCACTTCGGCTGCTCAGTGAACACCCACCCCCGCCCTGATATGAAATCTCAGCTCATCTTACCACATGTACCAATTGGTATGCTGAGCTCACGTTTTCTGGTGTTCCAAACAGTGCTACAGTACCTGTAGCTATTGCTTTGTATAGCTTATATATCTTTAGTTAGGTCAAGCTATAACTGCATATATTTATGGTAACTGGCAAGTATTATAACTGTTTGTCATTAAATGCTTTAACAATGAAAGCTAGGATCTAAATAACTCTACAGATCAACTTGCCAAGCTCTGAAACTGCGGTGAGCACTGATGACAAATCTATCTATGCTAAGAAGACACATTTACAGCTCACCATTCTGGTCAGATACCCTCTGAGATCATTTTAATAATGAGGTGAATTCCCTTGCATCTCAAAATATTTTCCGTACAAGCCAGGAGGAAAGAAAATTTTGATGTCCGACTGCTTGTCTGCTTTTAGTCTCCTGCAATAAAAGTCCCAGGTAGTGGATAAAGTAATAAAATGTCTGGTCCAAAAGGTTTGTCCACTTGCTGAGCACATATTCCCAACTCTTACTGAGGTTTGAATATATCATTTTAAAAATATTTCATAAAAAGCAATGTTGTCTACATCCAATATCTCATTTTTCACTGATATTACACCAATAGAACCCTGAAATGCTGAATGCTTGCAGAAGCTCCACTGGCAGAGTAGTCTGTCTTGTTTTCTAATTACTTCAACAAATTCTGATTCTGCCATTCAGTGCAGTGGAAATTAAGAACATTAAATAAATATCCCTTGGGTCTATACCATGGTTTAAAAAATGTACAAATGTACAGTTTTAAAAAGATAGATTTGTGTATGAGTAAACCTTAACAGGAATAGGATGTTCAATTGCTGTGCTTCATATTCCTCTTAAGAACATGCCTACGAAAATACCAGAGTAGCATAGTAAAACAAACAAACGAGCCTATAAAAGGCTCCCAAGCTTTTAGCTAACATCAGCTTGCTAGCCTGTCAAAATTACTTTAAAAATGGATAATGGATTAAATATTATATATCATAAGCACATTTACAAATTACATTTAGCTGGTATTTAATTTATCAATTAGATCCTCCAAACCCCTGTTTTAAAGTTTTTTGATATCTTTCACAACAGCCTACTGGTTCGTAAGAGATATAGCTCACTCTCTCTTTAAACTTCATCTTAGTTGAGAGATAAATAATTTAATTATTTTAGCATAATTTTTCAAAGTATATATAACTGACACTGACAGAAAAACTGATCTCATAAGTATATTGTAAAGGTAAGGACATTACCTTGATCAGTTTAAATATACATCTTTGTTCCATCACGTACACCAATAGCAGCCTGCCAGAGAGCACAGGTAAGTTTCTTTATCTTTACACAAAACATTCACATCCTCACACACAAGTTGTGGTTAAGATAAAGATTATGTGTATTAACACACAGGTGCAATTTCTTGCATGTATCCATGAGCAGGTTTGCATATTCAGGCTTTAAGAATAAATTTAAGCTAAAAAGCATAGTTTTTCTGTTGGCTGAGGGTCTTTATAAAACATCCCCTGGCAAATATTTACTCTGCACTATGCAGATTACTTTACTAATAAATGGTTCAGAGTGCTGTATTGTGGTTAGAAGTGGGGGTTCGGTGAGGCGAAGTCCCATTAATGCAGTAACTAAAGGTGGCAGGAGTGAGAGGGCTAATGTTGGGAAATAAACTGTTAATGTGCTTGTCTGGCAGAAGAAGAGATGGGAACATATGAAGCCTCACAACCCATTGAGCACAGCGATATTCTTTCTCCAGTGCAAATGTTTTATGCACATGCCTCCTGTGACTAACCACCCTGCTCATTCTGGCCAGCTGTGTTTGTATGTAAGAATCAATGAAAAAAACTTATCTATTACTCATGAGAAGTAATTTGTGTCAGAATTATTGGCAATAAAAGAGCATTGGTCAAAGTATCCCAGTTTTAGCCCATCTACACTGCTCCTGTTCCAGCCTCTCGAATTCTAATGAAAGATGTATTAGTTATCTGAGCTTGTTAAACCAAGCGGGAGAGATTAGACTAACAAACAAACTGGAAAGGGAACTATTTGCCACCCTTGTCTCAGTCTCTTTCCCAGCAACTTTCCACAAAATATGATTTTAATCAAGTATTATTAAAAAGTGATCGTAATTCTTAAATTTTTATTTCATCTCTCAACAGATTTGCTGTTTGTGCTGCAAGGTCTCTCAATATGTTTCCAGGGTTGATATTTGAGAATGAAAGACGAATCCGGGAGCAGAAGTCAATATCAGCGGCTGACTTTAGCACTAAGGGTCCTTTCTCATTGTATACAAAGCTATTACACTTATCAGGCAGGAACCCAAAAAGCTATGGAGGACTTTTCTCACCACTATCCCTTTAATTGGATATGTTAGCACTAATCTGCTACTGCTGTTTTAAATTAACAAACACCATAATACATTTTCTAGGGGGTTCTTGAACATTGTTAGGATTATGGTTAACCAAAATTAATAGTGAAACAAAAGAAAAACCTACTATTTTTCTTTTTATGCCTTTAGTTTACTGGGTTAAATATACCATGAGGATGCCAGGCTGCCTCGTTTGGATGTCACTTTTACCACAGACCCCAAATAGTCCAATCACTTAATCTTGACACTCCTTGACTTAAACTAATACCAGGATTATTCAGTCAGAACACATCAACAACACTCATATTTCTCCCTCAGACGTGGGATAAATAGACCATTCTCACACTGCCAATAAATCAATAAAACATTTTGCTCTTGCAGAAAAAAATTCAAAAAGTTCCCACGAGAAAGGTGACAGCCTGGGAGGGGCTTTTCTAAAACACTGTCTTTCCCCAGCTTAGTTTAGCTTTCCCATCTATCTTGCTTATAGACGGTGGAAGAGACAGACAGTGAAGCGGAAGATATAAAGACAAGAATGAGATGTGATATTCCAATTGAGGGCTCCACAGTGGCACAGGATGTTATTGGGTGGAAATCCGGGCCCAGGCTTTTCTGTGTGGTGTTTGTGTGGGTTTTGCCCACGTACCCCATCTTCTTCCCACCATCCAAAAACATGGATGTTAGGTTGGAGGTAGACACCACCCCTGACCTCCACAAACCTGCAGGGATTAAGTGGGTATAGAAAATGGATAGATTAAAAGTTCTTTGCAACAATATAAGAAACTTGACACCAGTAATCCACAATTTAATGACCAAACACCTAATGCTGTGTAGAAGACTTGTATGAAGATCAGCTTAGGGTGGCCTAGAGTATCTAGAACCCAGATGGATCCAATTGACCTTAAGAAATGAAGGGTAGACTTCTGTAAAGTGCAGTTGGTTCTAATGGGTTCTACAGATTTGAGGGATTTGGAAGTGGGGAAACATGTCGAGACATTTTCTGAGATTCTGGAAACAATTTCCAGATTCAACTGGTGAGGGATCAAGGTGGAGCTGTTATTTAGGGGAATTTGACTGATCTGTAAAATGTTGATAAGTACTTTACTAAAATTACATGAATGCCAGGATGTAGATTTGACAGAAGAACAATGGCACTTACTTCTACTGTGCTTACCTCTTTGTAGTCATAATGTTATGGCTGATCAGTGCATTGCTTTAACCACAGAAGGAGGGAGTTAATAACACTCCCTTGGGAGCAGAAAATAACCTATGCTGATCTCTGCTGCTGACCGTGTGCAAACTTGTGCAAAGCCTAAGTGAACAATCTCTAAGTACTAGCCAATGAGGGTCTGGCTATTGCCTCACTTGCAACCACTTAAAGGCGTCACATTGAATGAATGGCTGGGGATTGTTTGACTGAGCAACACTCCTCCCCAAAGCAAATTCAGTCTTCTAGTATACATTGCCTTTTCCTTCGTACTGCTTCCTATCCAACTACTTCTACTGTCCAAGGGTGTTTTATAATTCTATTAGAAGATTTTAATACTCTTTTATGATAGGCATCTAACACAGTGCCCTTAACCCTATCACTCTCTACCTCCTTCCTTTTTCTGCGCTCTGACATTGAGGAGGGCTTTTTCGCGCAAGACAAATTAAAGTAGGCATGAGGGCTAATTATGAGTCTTCTAATACAAGCCTTCCTATGTACTGCATGCAGTACTACAAGCATTTAGGAGAGTGCTGTTAATGCAATTGTCTTGAAAGCAATTATAACTTTACTGTCGAAGTGGTTTGACAGTAAAGCACTGATGATGGTGGTTACAGGTAATAACGTAAGAAGGCTTTGTTGAAGCTCATTTGTATGCTACTTCATATGCACCAGAAAAGACAGCATGGGTTATACTACCTACCTACTGTATAAACCACATTAGGGCACTTAGTTATCCTTAAACGTGATCACTAGCTTAAAATTACTACTCAACACCAACTGTATTCAGACAGACCCAAAGCTCACTGAATGTCTGCAGAAATTCCAGGATGGAGATAGCTAGAGAGCCAGCAAGAGAAAGGAAGAGGAGAATCAATTTTCTCAAGGTTTTGATGACGACCGTGAAATGTCGCTGACAGGAAGCACAAAACTGATTTGGATACAGAAAGCAATGAGAAGTGCGGACTAGGAGATGAGGAAAATGTGACGAGAAGGACAAAAAAGAATGAGAGAAAATACCAAAATTGCTGCATTAGGGATCTTTGGGAGCTGCCGAAGGGTGAGAAAATACAGAACAAAATTGAGAACGATAGTAAACTTTTAGTTTCATTCAGATGGGGCTGATTTTTAATGGCAGGCTCGAATTCCCTGTATGGCGACAACTCATCTGATACCTTTGTGTGCAAAGGGTGTGAGCTCAACTGGCTCTCTACCTTGCCAATTATGTCCTTGTGCTAGAGCCATCTTCCTGTCCCTGACCTTTACCGCCAAACTCCCAAAGGACCACCCTCCACTCCACCTTCCCGTTTGAATGACGGTCCCACTATCACTCTTGGCTGGACCACTGAAAAAGCAAAATAGAAAAGAATCCTATTTTCTTTCTTTATGTACACTCACTGGCCACTTTATTAGGTACAACTCCTAAACTGCTTAAGACAATCTCAATTCATTTTGGCATTTAGACATATTCGCACATTTTTGGATTTTAAACCCATCATCAGAATGGAGACGGGGTAAGGGGCTTTGAACTTGACATGATTTTTGGTGCCAGACGGGCTAGGCAAAATAATTAGAAACTGCTGATCCACTGAAATTTTCATTCACATGTAATTTCTTGGGTTTACAAGAATGCCCAAAAAAGAGAAAATACACTGGGTAGCTGTTGTGCAGACGAGAATGCCTTTTTAATGTCAGAGGTCATAGGCAGACTGGTATAAGATGACAGAAAGGCAACAGTAGCTCAAGGAACCACCTATACATCATATCAAAAAGCTAAAAGTATATGAAACTGGTTTCTGAGTTCCATGTCGTCCAATATCCTCCACAGTCACAAGATCTCAATTTAATAGATCACCTTTGGGATATGGTGGAAAAGGAGATATGTATAATGAATATGCTGCTGACAAATCAACAGGAACAGTGTGATGGTATCATGTCAAAATGGACCAACATCTTTAAAGAGCTTTTCTGACAATATGTTGAATCTATGCTATGAAGAATAAAAGCAGTTCTGAAGCCAAAATTATGTCTTACCCAGAACCGGGAAGGAGTACCTAATAAAGTGGACAATGCATTTAAATGGAGAGTGACAGATTTTCATTTCTACAGTTTTCCAGGACTTATAGACACTACAGTTAACCTTTCAAAATTGATGTGCTTCATTTTTGTATGTGAATGCTTCTAATTTTAAAGACAAAACAAATCAAACAAACACATCTGTCCATGACCTCAGCAGGGCTTCACAATCCAATCAGAATGCAGAGAATAAGTACAGGATACCAATTTAAAACCTGAGGATACCACTAAAGGGACAAATATGAAGCAGTTTAGCTAACATCATAGCATTTTAACTTTTTTTTTCATCTCTATACCTGTCTTCCTTTTTCACATTTACAGCTTTATAGCTTCTTTTTTTTCAGCCTCAGACACATCACTTTGTCTCCGTCATTGCAGTGCGGGATAATTAAAGTTCTTTGATGGTGTACCCCGCCAACTACTTCAGAGGGACAGAGTTAATGGAAGTCACTGGCTTCCACCAGACCCTAGAGTTTAAACTGAATGTCTCCACTCCATTTGAGAGCTGTTCGTAGATAAAAGGGCAAAGTGATAGGCTCTTTGCTTCCTGTTCACGGGCCTCTAACTAGAAAACTGGAGACATTTTAATGACCACTGCTTTGCATCGTATTTGTGACAAATGAATAGCCATGGAATATGAGTGTCAATGAAATGGGTTATTGCTAAAGGGTGGTTTGACATGTATACTTTAATGTTTAGTCACTAATAAGATAAAGCAAACAGTCCCTTTTCAGATCAGAGTTCTTTTGGTTTTTTGAATATGAAAAGCCAATCCATCTGGTCTGCTTTTCTGCTTTTTTCTTTGCAAATCTCATCCAGAGCTTTTAGACAATACATACTTGGCAACAGAAAAATTAAAGGCAGAGTGGAAAGTGATGTCCTTTTGGTTCAAAAGAGTGGCATATTCTCTGAACTGGGGTAGACAAGTCTTTTGTGTGTTTTTATGTAACTTCACATTTAGCTTTTTTCCATCACTCTGTGTTGCCATCAAAGCTTAGAGAGGTTAAAACAACAAGCTGCCAGAAGCTTTCTTGCTGTCTGCCACACTTTATGCTGACTTCTCATTAGGAGCTTGGAATGAATCCTGAGCACTAACGATGGGGACGTATCTTTTACCACATGTAATTTCCATAATTACGCCTATATTTGCACACCTCTAAAAGGCTCTTTCTGCCACAATTGCACACTAAATGGGCTTGAGTAAAGCGCGTGGCTTTGATGTATCCTTCAGCTCGAGTTGAAAACACAGACATACAGCACCACTCCACGCAAATGCACACATAAACATATCAATTTGTTCACCCACGCACCTCAGCTCTGTGTAGCATCAAAGTGCAGGCACCGACTGCTCGTAACTGATTAGTGAGGCTTGTTTCTGTTACACAAAGAGGTGGCCGGTGCAGAAAAGGGCGCATGTACATTTTGTTGATTTTGGCGGTGCTAATCAGGAGAATTATACAGTTGTGTAACCAGGTGTTTACATACAGCGTATCAAATGGCCCAGTTGTTGATGTACAGTGGGGAGAACAAATATTTGATACACTGCCGATTTTGCAGGTTTTCCCACTGGCAAAGCATGTAGAAGTCTTTAATTTTTATGATAGATTCTCTTCAACTGTGAGTGACGAAATCTAAAACAAAAATCGAGAAAATCACATTGTGTGATTTTTAAGTAATTAACTTGCATTTTATTCCATGAGATTAGTATTTGATCACCTAACAACCAGTAAGAATCCCGGCTCTTACAGGCCTGTTAGTTATTCTTTAAGAAGCCCTCCTGTTCTCCACTCATTAGCTGAATTAACTGCACCTGTTTGAACTCGTTATCTGTATAAAAGACACCTGTCCACACACTCAATCAAACAAACTCCAACCTCTCCACAATGCCCAAGACCAGAGAGCTGTGTAAGGACATCAGGGATAAAATAGTAGACCTGCACAAGGCTGGGATGGGCTACAGGAAAACAGCCAAGCAGCTTGGTGAGAAGGCAACAACTGTTGGTGCAATTATAAGCAAATGGAAGAAGTTCAAGATGACAGTCAATCTGTGGCTCCATGCAAGATCTCACCTCATGGGGCATCAATGATCATGAGAAAGGAGAGGGATCAGCCCAGAACTACATGGTAGGACCTAGTCAATGACCCGAAGAGAGCTGAGACCACAGTCTCAAAGAAGACCATTTGTAACAAACTACATCGCTCGAGCTGGATGATTCAGAGTAGGAATAGGAGAAGGTCATGTGGTCTGATGAGACAAAAATAGGACGTTTTGGTCTAAACTTCACTCGCCATGTTTGGAGGAAGAAGAAGGATGAGTACAACCCCATGAACACCATCGCTAACGTGAAGCATGGAGGTGGAGACATCATTCTTTGGGAATGCTTTTCTGCAAAGGGGACAGGATGACTGCACTGTATTGATGGGACGGGACCATGTATCGGGAGATCTTGGCCAACAACGTCCTTCCCTCAGTAAGGGCTTTGAAGATGGTTAATGGCTGGGTCTTCCACCATGATAACGACCCAAAGCACACAGCCAGGGCAACTAAGGAGTGGTTCTGTAAGAAGCGCCTGAAGGTCCTGGAGTGGCCTAGACAGTCTCCAGATCTGAACCCAATGGAAAATCTTTGGAGGGAGCTGAAAGTCCATATAGCCCAGCGACAGCAGCGAAACCTGAAGGATCTGGAGAAGATCTGTATGGAGGAGTGGTCCAAAAAATTCTGCTGCAGTGTGTGCAAACCTCAAGCTCAAGAATTACAGGAAACGTCTGATATCTGTAATTGCACACAAAGGTTTCTGCACTAAATATTAAGTTTTATTTTTCTGATGTATAAAATACTAATGTCATGCAATACAATGCAAATACTTAAAAATCACACAATTTGAATTTCTGGATTTTTGATTTAGATTCTGTCACTCACAGTTGAAGAGTACCTATGATAAAAATTAAAGACTTCTACATGCTTTGGAAGTGGGAAAACCTCCAAAATCAGCAGTGTATCAGTGGAACTATTGAAGCAGCATCGCAAGACATCAGCCAGGAATTCAAAGCTTGGGCACAAATGTGTCTTTCGAATAGACAATGACCCTAAGCATACTCCAGCAAACTATTGTGAAAAGCTTGATGAAGGATACAAAAAAGTTTGCAAATTATAACAAATAGAAAGAAAATGTGTGAAAACCTCCAAATGTGAAGGATGTAATGAAATATTCTCTAAAATATGTTCTTATTATTCTGGCATTTGGCAAACAGGAATAATATTGGAAATCCTCACTGATCTAATACAAGAGAAGTTTAGTCTGATTTATTGACAATGAGAAAAAAAAATATTTGTGTCTTTTTATATAGTAAATGTCAATATCTGATTTCAACTATATGTCTTTTGTGATTGTTGTTTGCGTAAGGTACACATACATCCAAGCCTATTATCCTTGGTTGTAGATTTTGAAAGAAATGTCGCCCTGGAGATGCTTAGCTGGGTGAAGATGTGGAGGAGATCTGAAGTGTAGATCTACGCTAGAGCAACAAGGCAGTGGGAGAAATGCTCCTGGTAAAACCAGCAGAGTAAAAACAAGCACATGCAGGCATGTACAATATATACATGGACACAGAAAGTTAGAGGCAGTCCAAAACAGTGGAGTGACAGTATTTCATGGGACAGAAAAGCAGGCTGCAGGCACATACCTGCCAGTTCCTGTATACTTGGGTGAATGTTAGAAACCAGAAACCGACCAGATTTGCAGAGATGAAGCATTTCTTTCTAGTTTTACTTTCTTTTGAGTTTTTGAAAATTGAAAATATGCACCTGTCAACCAGTGCTGATGCTGTGGGCTTGCTTTGTCTTCTTTAGCATGAGTGTATGAGGAAAATACACAGAGAAATAAACTGCAAATGCAATTGCAGAATGTTAATGCGAAAAACAAAGCAGTTTAGTTCTTATTCTGGAACATGATACAACTTTTCAGTTTCTAGTATAATTCAAGTATATACGGACATGGGAATGTGGTCTTGAAAGAAATCACAGTATGCACACATAGTATTAATTATTTCTCAAAACATTATAAACACCAAGGAAAACGTCATTCCTCAGAGACAGACATTGCCTCCTGGTTGTAAGTGTTCTTAAAAACTCAGCAAAAACAGCTTAACAAAGATATAGTGATTAGGCAACAAAAAACGGAAGGACTTAGTATTTTAAATGAGCCATATCGATGCACTAAGACTCATACAAAGGTAAGGGATAGGGCAACACAATAATGCCAATGCTGAGTGTCTAATGAGTGCCATAGGTTTGAACTTCACCAAAGCTCACTACACAGGTGTGCTAACCTCACTGCTCACTGAATGGATGTCCTGCGCTCATCTCCCAATTGGCACAATAAGCCTTTTTCACTTCATCACCAACTACCATAAGGATCAATACAGCACTTCAGTATTGATCCAGCATGCTGTGTTCAATGCCAGCTCACATAATCACCTTGGTTTGCACATCAATTCGGCCTGTTCCACAGGTAGACGTTAGCTAAGATCTATATATTTATTTCTCCCAATGAAGAACTGAAGCACAGTTGCTAAGTTGACCATGCAGATAATAAGTTTGAGAAAGCTGTAGAAAATAATATCTGAAAGTACTTTGTTTTTGAAGATGTAGTATTTGATTTTATGTTCAGTCTGTGACTTATTAATGGAGACAAGTCACAGAGAACAATAATGTCAGCGGGTATGTTAATTTGGTTCATAATGAATTACTTTAGCCTAAAATTTATTCACAGAAATCCACACAAATAATAGCTATGGAGACCTGAAAATGCGTTATTTGTTCTCCATGTTGCTGCAGCGGGGTAAATTTCCACCTCTCTTCACTCTCCTTTAGCAGAGTGTGATAAGCTATGGCCCAATAGACAGGATGGGGGCTGGATTTTTTTTTTCTCCCTTCTTCGTTTTTTTTTCCTCTGCTGCATGTCCTAGATGTCTGCGTGCAGTGGCAGTATTGCGTTAATTCACTCAGACGCTGTCACAAATGCGGATCATCGTATCCCGAGTCTGCCACTTGGCATGATGGTTAAACATGGAGAGAAAGAGAGCGAGCTGGGATGGGGGGTAGAATGAATGAAAAGCACAGATAAAACAAGAGAATTAGACACGCGATAAGGAAGAAAAACACCAGGATTGGAAGAGGATACATATATACACCCCTGAACAGAGGCTATTTATGAAAATGAGTGGCTTGAGATGTGGGTTGGGGGAATTAATGTTGGTGACAAATCATGCGTGGGCATCAGTGTTAAATTCCATTCAGCAGACACACGGCTTATGTCTATGGATCTACAAGGGGTAATACTGCAGCGGGATAAGCCTTTTTCTCTGCTGCATTTAAAGATTTGTAAAATGTGCTGTATACCACCTATACTCACAAGATCAACAATGTGAAACGGAGCCTCCGAAACCAGAAACAGTTGTAAAATTTGCTAGTAACTACTTAGTATGACATAGTTGCAGATAAGGGTTTAACTGGTGTCTAGTGGCTAAATATACATTGTGTCATGATGTGTGGTTTGTGGTAGGACCAAAGTGCAGAGAAGGTTCCAGGAGCCAGCAGAATGAAGGTAAGTAGAGTTCTAATTATCCTTATTCACATGACCAGGCACATAAACAGGAGTATGGCATACTCCAACCAGACCAGAATACAGAATTCCAGACATCAGGGTACGGTACAGTTATTGAACCAGACATGCCTGAACGACATGGAAGACAACACAACAAGGAACCAGCGGGAAACAAAGGCAACTAAGGACCTTACCAGCAGGGGGAACCAATAAACGGAGGGACAGAATAATCATGGGGAACGAGGAACAGATGTGGGTCAGACTGCAGAGAGTGAAATCAATTAACAAGACAAAAACGCAGAACTAAGGGTAAACTAAGGACAAGACCAGAAGAAATAAACAAAAACACAGACTCAAAACACAGACAGTGGCTGGAAATGACAAATTGACATTAAACATGTGATTATTTAGCTAATAAATTCAAAATGACTCTTAAAGGCATTCAATTGATTTTAAAATCATTAAAAAAAATTTTTTTAAGTATAGTTCTGTGAAGAGTTTATCATCGCTTTTAGTGAATCTCGCTCTTAACCAATTCACACCCCATTTTCTATATATGTGTTATGATTTGTGCGTGTTTTTGGGTTTTGTTGGTCTTATTTCACAGTTGAAGTTTTGAATCATGTTTCTGTTTATTTTTCTGGTCATGTTTTAGTCTTGTTCATGTTTTGTCAAGTTTGGTTTTTGGATCTGGTTATGCTTTAGTTTCATGTTTTTCTAGTTATGTTTCTATTAGTTTGCATCCTTGGATTTTCATTCTGCTCAAGCCATGTTTTGTCCTGTCAATTAACTTTACCCGATTCACCTGCTCCAAGCTAATCTGTCTCCTTGCTCCACCTGGTTCACACTCCATATATATACACATGTTCAGTTATTCATCGCGGAAACATTTTCAAATCATGCTCATGTCTTGCTTTCTGGATCATGCTCATGTCCTGCTGTTCATGCCAAGCCTGTCTTGCCAGCCTGCCCATGTCAGTTTTGCCTGTCTTGCCTGTCCGTTTATTGTTTTGGTTCCTGCCTCCTAGTGAGTGAGTTTTTTGTTATTAGATCTTTTTCCACTTACCATCATGCTGCCTGCTGGTCTGCATTCCCGGGTCCTTTGCTACACAAATCCTAACACTATGTTATTCCATTTCATCCTTTCCTCACCTTTTGGAGGAAAACTCTATAGTAGAGGTTTTCCAGTCTGGTTTTAAACAGCTGTTATAAAGGATATCTTTTCAGCGACTGAGTCGAAGAGCCTTTTGCTTCTTGAGTTAACCACAGCATTTGATACATGTGGATCACAGTATTCTTATTTCTCATTTTGAGCGCTCGGTTGGGATGAAAGGCACTGGATTGGCTTCAATCATGTCTGAGTAACATACATTTCTGTGTAAATACAGAGAATGTTTTGGTTCATTTCTTTTATTTGGTGTTGCTCAAAGGTGAATCTTAGGACCTCTTTTTTTTTCTCTGTCCCTGCTTCTGTTAAGTTTTATTCTGAGGAAATATGGCATAGTCTTCCACTGCTATTCTGTCATATTTACATGCCACTAACTCCTAATAACCCAACGTCTAATAAACCACATGTTCCTTGCTCTCCATGACATTGATGTGTGGATTGTTTAAAGTTTTCTTGATTTTCATGAAAGGAAAAAAAAGGTTCCTTTGGTCATCTCAAACAGCAACCCTGACACAGCAACCCTGCACGTCTTTTAACTGGAACATGCAGATACATGCATGTTTATCAACCCTATTTTTTCCAATATTAACTTGCCCCCAGTGTATCAGAGAATAGACAGGCCCACAGGCTGACGTAGCTGCTCTAGGCTACCCCAAAGATGAGGCTAAAGCTCAGAGGAGGCAGCTTCAAATCAGTATTTTATACTTTTAAACATTCAGCTTTTTTTGTGGCTTTTACCACAGTATGAGCTGTTTAGTCCTATTTTATTTTTAATGCATTATTGTGTTCTAAGACTTAATGTTATTTTTAACCTTTTTAACTTACCTTTAATGTTTGGGGTTTTTTCTGTCTCATTTTTCAAATGTTGTTTTATGTAGTAATATTATTTTTAATTTTTTTAAATAAATAAGTTTACTTACTACTTACATTTTTTAAAAAGGCATTCCATAACAATTTGCCATAACCAGTGAGAATCAGTTTTGTTGGAACATATGCTAACAATATGTTGTAAAATGCTTCTTTTTGCATTACATTTTAACTTCCATAAAAGTCATATGGCTTGGATGTTAGAATGACGTGACACAAAAATTAACCATTTTGTAGAATAATTTGACTGGTGACTGATGCATGATGTACAAACTATCAGAGGTGCAAACAAATAGTATATCACTGCACCTAGCACTACCTTTTGCATGGTACCTTTTCCAGTACCCCCAACATATTGGATATATGTTGGGGGTACTGGGAAACCTCCGACCAAAGAGGAACAAACCATTAGTGTCATAGCTCCAAACAGAATTGCTGTTTCATCAAACAGAAGATGCAAACAAGTTAGATATTGATCATTGTCAGGAAAACATTTTCCTTATATACCTTTATCCCGAGAGAAACGACAGACACTCAGATTCTCAGAAAGACGCAATCAAATTTTACTTGCAAGGAGTCCAACACGATCCAACCTGCACAGTGTGAGTTGTCTCAAGCTGCTCTAACACAGGAAATGTGTCTTTAGATATCTACAGCTCTCCACATACTTCAGTTTTACACACACACATACACACACACAATCACATATTTATATTTGCACAGCACTCACAAGGCTCCCAATCTCTCTTGGAACTTAGTTGAGATAATGTTTAGCAGATACCATTTAGTGGAGTTTGGGCTTCAATCTTTGAAGGTCACAGCACTTCTGTGGGAACCCACATCTGCATCTGCACATAAGTTCATACTCGGTTCAGCACGTACACAGTAATGCAACATTAATGCTGTAGAATTACAAAGTATACAGGATCTTAACATTACAAACAATAAAATTTTTCTAACAACCACACATAACCTCTCTGCAGAAAATAAATACATATTTAACTATGATAGCAGGAATTTCTTAAAACTCCAAATTCAACAACTGTGGCATCCAACCATAAATCATAAATACTCTATGTCAAACTGTTTCTTGACTTATAGAAGTTACTTTTTCTAAGTTGGTCTACCTCTCCAAAGTAAACTTCTACCCATGGTGGCTTTATGGCTGTTATGTTTATTTTAGTTGAAAGAGTGTGGTGGTTAAAAACTTTCTCATTTAAGATACTTTCTAACACAATGTATGAATCTGCAGTCTTTATGGTGTAAAGCCTTCTAAAAGGTTTATGCTACACACAGCAGGTGATCAATTTACACTACTGATAACTACTTATGTTTCCTTTCAGCGGTGATTTCTTCTATATTTAGATTTAGTTTGAAAGCTGTAACATTTTATGGCTAATTAATCTCTAGATTTTCTGCAGCTCTGGTTCTAGGTGCTTGTCTGACTGTGTCTCGATAATCAAAAACAAGCAAAGTAAAAGCAATTGTTATCGGTGCAAAAAAGAAAGCTACATATACATATAAATATATATTTCTCAGGCACTGTGCTGGTGAGTGTGGCATCACGATGCTCTGGTACTGATGCAATTAGCTTAAACACCACATGATAAATCCACAATAAGGGCTCAGCTTTATTAACCTGGCTTCTGTTAGCTTGCTTATTACACTTATTTAAACTGTTTTATTTTCATTCCTAAATCAAAGTTAACAACTTGCATTGAAGCAAAATGGCTTAATGGGCGATCTTTGTTGGAAAACAAAGTCTCCTTGGTTTACATTCAGATTTGATAAGGGCAGGCAGAGGTAAGAGTGGAGCGAGGATCAAATGTGGTGGCTATAGGATGGTCGTAAAGAGGAGAAAATCAATTAAAGAGTGAAATGAGAGAGGGGGCTGGGGTTTTTTCATACATGTGTGCGTCTGATAGCATCATCAAGTTCACGGCACTGAATATAAAGTCGAGTAATTGAATGTGAATGATAAAGAACAGGGATGAGAAGTGGGTTTCATTAGCACCAAAGCAGCAGCATTTGTGTGTACCTCACAATGGATCTTTCTCGAATGTGGATGTGTTTGTAAAATTCTTTTGATCCGTCTATAATTTAATCCGTTTGCCTCAAGAGAGAGGTAAAATACAGACGCAAACAGTTTTGCACAATGTATGGGAAAAAGGGTGTTTTTTCCTATTCAAACTTCCTCTAATGGAGGCGCATACTCACACAAAGTCAGCACCAAGTCAGAATCAGCATCTTCAACATACAACAGCAGATAATAGCTTGACATGGCATCCTTGCAGTGATTAAGCCTTTGGCCTGCTTTGAGCACTTGATAAATCAAATCAAGGAAACACCCATTCCCAGCGTCTCCTGCTCACCACACTAATGCACACACACACTAGCGCGAGCACACACAGAGTAATGAGCATCTAATCAATCTTCCTCTGGAGGGGTGGTTGCAGTTTCATCCTGCTAGCTTGGCTGAATTGCTCCTTGCACTCATCGTTTTAACAAATATGGGACATACATTGTTTACGTCAAAAGCGCCCTGGGGGGCTTTTTGGATCCATATGAATTATCCATATCCACTAAGTGCCTTGTAAAATAAGATGAATCATAAGATGAGTTCTGAAGTTGGTTATGCAAGACTTGGGTGATGGGGAAGTCTGCCATCCCTCTTTCTCTCCCACCCTTGCAATGTTATTTCGCTAGTTTCGACTGCCGTCAGAGCTAGTGCAAAATAAGCAATGGTGATTCGTGTCCTGAATGTACAACACTTCACTTATTACTCTGAGCTATAGTAGTTGAACAGTGGGTTAAAAGGTCTGACCCTTCGAAATGTATTTGTGACCTAAAATTGGACATAATGCCCTCCAGGAGGTGCTAACCATTCCCGGCTGGCTGCTAAGGCACTGCAAACAGCCATGTCGAGCTGGGCCTTCAGAGGTAAAACAAGCAGAGTGGTTCATCACATTCTTCCTACATTTTCATTAATAGTGCCTTCCAAAACTGTTTATACTCACATTACAACCATAAACTTTCATTGGGATTTTTGTGATAGATCCAACATAAAGTGGTGAATAACTGTAATGTAACCTAAAATAAGCATGGTTTTGAAAGTTTTTTACAAATACAAATTAAAGAAGCATGTTATGCTAAACATGATGTCTCCCAGCTTACTTCAAACAATCAAACTATTTTTTGCCACTATTCCATAAGGCCAAATTTGTAAAGTGTATGACTGATATTTTTACTGAAAACATATTCTTTTATCGGAGCTGTGGATCTCTGCCCTCTTTGCTTCCTCTATTTACAAAATAGGTGACCTCTGAAGGCAGCTGGTTTGACTTGATTTTATGTAGGGGTGACAACCACACATCCTTTTATATCGACTTATCAGTTATGTGTTTTTGTGTCACGTATCACATTAAATTTAAACAAAATACACTGAAATCTGTGGCTGCAAAGGGATAACATGTGAAAACATTCATACCTTTTGCAGGCAGTGTATGTAAAAAGTAGATATTTCAGACACAAAATAACAAATAAATCACACAGTGTACCACTAAAATTACAAAGGCCACAACAAATACTGGAATACTCTCTCTTCTTCACATTTCCTCCACATTCTATCCCCATTAGGACAAGAATAGTCATATAACTGTTGCTTCAGTCAGAACAATTGAGTCTTTAGTTGTGCCTCTGCATTCAAAGCGACCGGTACAAGAGTCTTAGGATTTGACAGTCCGCTGAGGCTCTCCCGTGTCAAAAGACATGTCCATGACCATGAATACAAAGTCCTCTACACCACTACAAGTTCTGTGACACTTATTCCAAAATAGAAAGGTAAAGTGTCAGAATTGGAAGCAGTTTATATTGTCACTGTGCAATGCGTGGGCATGGAAATATGTGCTCTTCTAGCTGTCATGCTACAGAAGCTTGCCCATCCTCCTACATTTTTGAATCAGGACAGGAAAACATGCATGTCAGAACACTTCCAATCAACCACTGACTTGCTCGATCAAGTCTCCTTGCATGTGTTGTATAACAGAATCTGTCAAAAGTGGAATATTGCCCGACTTTTCTCTAGTTGTGGCTCTCTGTCCACATCAGAGGTGCTAGCAAGCTGATATCATGTTTCAGGCTAGCCAGCAAGCCTCTCTGCCAACACTGGTTGTCTGTTTGCTCAGGGACTGCAGGAAGTCCCAACGCAATATCTACTCTGTGCGTCTGGGCAAGCCCATTAGCTACTTTAGACTGGACTGGAGTGGGTTAGAGAGGCTATCCCGATCTCTTTTTTTTTGCCTGCCTCTGCTGGACTCCTGCTTCTTCATGCGTACACACTCTCCATCTTCCCTTCTCTTCACCCACCACTGCTTTGGTAGTTCTCCTCTACAAATAGTGCTCTATCTGTCCTATTTATTCAAAGTTTACATACCCATGCTTCATTCTCTCGCTGCAGTTTTCTTTTCTCCCCTTGCTTCTGGCGTGATAAAGCACAATGAGAGAGAAATAGTGCTCTGGAAACATAGCCGGGCCAGAGATATTTATCCAGTGCCTCGCTGGACAAGATGGAGGGGATTACAAATATCATATTTGCTTGGCAGTAAACATATTTATCAGCGGGTGGATTATCAGTGGGTTGTGCATGTGTCTGGACATTCAGTTGCGGCTTCAAAGTACTTGGACATGATGCTATCGCCAAAGAATTCACTTAAAGTCTATATTGTCAGTAGCTCATGTCTTAATTTGCACAAACAATAAAGAGGGACGGACAGATTTACTTTAAGCATTTACATCAAAAACTTCTGATTGTGATATTATCTGGTACTGGTTGTGTATTGGTCTTGGAAATGACCTCACCTCCCTTCGGTCTTGTCTTGGCTCGGGTAAGTTGGTCTTCACCACGACACTAGATTGACACCCTAATGTATTTATGTTAGAGACTCGTGCTTTGAAGTAAGAAGGGTAGTAGTTCTTGAGTTGCCATGTTGTGTTGACAGATTCAGTTGATAAAGACGTCTTTAGTTGCAAAAGCATTGGAGAAGATCCCACTACTTTTTACATTGTTTGTGTGGCAGCATTAAGAAAAATGAAAATGTGGCAGTGTTGCTCACTTAGCAACTTTTTTGTGGTATTTAGCTAGTATTCAGACTTCTCTAGTGACTCTTGGACTGAAATATTCTTCACTGATGACAGATAAAAAAATAAGGATTCTTAGTTTTTCCATAAATAATTCTAAAATTGCCTTTTGTCTCATTCTTGTGAACTCAGCATTGTGTATCGCCTCGACTCGTTAGTTGGGTATATCATCACACTCTTAACAACATATAATTCTCACCTCCTGTTTTTTCCCAAATATATTAATATACTTTCAGAGAATAAAAACAATCTGCCACTGCGTTGCTAATTACTGCCCAGAGACACATCCTGTGGCGAGGTGTAAACTCAAGGAATGGAGGTCCTTCTTTTATCCTGGAGGTACAATAAATCATTCATGTGGTTCCCTCAAGGTCACTGTCTGCTGTGCAAATGCACCTAATCATCTTGCAGTGTTTCAATGAAAAGCACAGCTTTTGGACGAGCCCACTGATGCTGCGTGGCGGATCTGAATGTGAAAACTGAGCGCTTCAGAGGCGCTCTTGTGTGCCACCGGCAGTTGTGATGGAGACCATAATGAGCTCGAAGGGAAGTCAGAAAAAGGTGCTGAGACACGAGGAAGAGGCCATTAGTTAACCTTATGATGTCAGCACAGGTCACACTCTACATGATTCATGACCTCTAAGGGAAATTTTCATTCAGCTCAGTCTTGGGGGCTATGTTATAGTCTCCATGGAGACAGACTCGACACAAGAACAAAACCATTCCAAGTAATTGGCTTTGGAATCAATACGAGAAAGAGGTAAAATAAGTATTCCTCTTCACATTCGTGGCCTGAGAAGATTAGTGAGAAATCCTTTCGTGACAGAAAAAACTAACATTAATGAGATTTGCAGACTTCAGTGAATGGCTTCAGCCTCTACATTTACATGTTGGGGCTGTGATTAATATGCTAAATATTTTATGCTTATATGTTTTGTTTAAATTATGTCCTTAAAAAAGTTGAGCTGAGGAAAAAGTATGTTAGATTATCAAAAAAAATTTAAATCAGACATAAATATTCTGAGTTTATACAAAAGACTATTCTGAAATAATGCTTTAACTTATTAAATAAAAGAGAAATCTATCTAAACCAACCTGGGCCAATGTAAAAAAAGTAACCCCCCTCCCCTTGATAAATCATAAATTAACTCGGATTAACCACAGATTTTGGAAAGCTGAGTTTCATTTCACAAGCCACACCCAGACCTGATTACTGCCAGACCTTTAGAATCAAGAAAGGAGTAGACCAACAGATCTTAAAGCAACACATCATTTCCTAATGTAAAGAATTTAGGAGCAGACAGGAAATAAAGTTATTGACATCTATCAGTCTGGAACAAAGGTACAAAGCCATTGTTATTGCTTTTAGGCCTCGAATGAAATAAAGTGAGAGCCATTATCCACAAATGAACAAAACATGGAAGAGAGATAACCAGCTGGGCTACAAAAACATGCTCCAAGAGTATATCGACAACTCATCCAGGAAGTCATAAAAGAACCCAGAATAACATCTAAAGTACTGCAGGCCTCAGTTAACGTCAGTGTTCAAGATTCATGGTGAAAACCACTGCTGACTACAAAGAACACAAAGGCCTGTCTCATATTTGCCATCTTGATTATCCTTAAAGACTTTTAAGAAAATACTTTGTGGACTTAAACATTTTGAAACGTGTTCTTCTGGTTCCATCTGCTGTAAAACAAACAGCATTTCAGAAAAGAGCCGCATATTGACAGTCAAACATGGTGGTGGTTGCTTGGTGGTGTGGGAATGTTTTGCCACTTCCCGACGTGGACGAATTGCAGTAGTTGATGGAACCATGAATTCTGCCCTAGTTGAATGTGGCTGAACTAAAACAATTCTGCAATGAAGAGTGGAACCAAACTCCTCTGAGTGATGTAAAAGACTTATCATCAGTTAACCCAAATGCTTGACGGCAGTTGGATCTACCAAGAAAGGGGTATATCAAGCAGGGAGGTTTAGGGGGTCATTTCTTTTGAACATAGGTTTTTTTCCCCTTTGATATTACATTATGTTTTATAACATTCACACAAAAATGCAAAAACAAAAAAAAATGTAAGTTGTAAGTTTTTTTAAAAGAGAACTGTATATTTAGATCAAGAGCCAACTAAGACAGTGGAAAAAAAAGCAAGCCTTGTTTTTGCAGGGTAAATTTTGAGGACTAACTTCCTGCGTCATTTGCAGAGCAAGCAGATTTAGTGGAAAAAGAGACACCAAAGATTACTTAGCTCTGGAGAAAACAAAGATACCCGTCTTTATGTTGTGAAAAAAGACATATGGGAAAACAGAAGCTGGAGGTAAAAAATCAAGGCTGTAAGCTGAGCAGGCACAAAACCATCACAATAAACAGGAAATGCAAGAGGGCAGCCACTTCTATGTCAATGTCAACCTGTTCCCTATTCTGGTTTCACACTTTTTCTTTCATTTTGTCTTGTTTTGTTTCATCGCTCAACCTTTCCATTCCTCCCCATCTCCATCTTCCATTCTTTCCTTCCATCTCTGGCAGAATGAAAAACGTCTATTGTCTGCTATGAGATAAAAACACCTGAGCATGTGAGGGCAAAAAAGAGAGATAGAGAAGAGAAAAAAACAACCTAAAATAACTACACAATCGAGCCTCCTAAACAGGTTTTCCTATTGATTTTCTGTCTAGAGCATAAACAGGGCAGCGAAAAAAAAGCAAAAAGAGGATGGGAAGTTTACCTTTGAAGAGCAGAATGAAGATGGAAGAGAGGCGAACGAAGGATGTTTTTAAATGAGAACCCAGCTTGTCGTTTCTCCCATTGAGACACCAAGGAAAACAGAATCCACCAGTTTCTTTTCCTCTGTCCTTCACCTGTCACGCCCTTTCTTTCTTCACTCTTTCTTTAAATTCTATCCTCTGCTACCCATGAATAGCCAGTGGGCAATATAATTTTATTTCTACAAATGCAGTATAATGCTGGCATATATGTTCATTCCATGCCCATGGTTCTCGGAACATTTCCTCAGTGAGCCACCTGTGGAATAACTTATTATACAGCCGGCACACCTTTCAGACCTTAGAAGTCTAAAACATTTTTCATACTTTTAGCTGTGACCACAAAGCTTTCCTCCGAACGCTACTGAGAACCATAAAATACCAAAATATAACTAAAATAACAGTTATTGGGGTGTTTACCTCAGGAAACAGGAAATGTAAACTTCAGCCATTGCTGTATTGTACTAGCTGCTTGGTGGTCGCTGGTTAAAATGTCAGCCTTTTTCTCAATAAAATATTCCATCTGTTAGACATAACTCATCATAATTACAGTGTACACAACCATCAGCATTTATGTGCTATAGAGCTTTTTAGGATCACTATATCTGATTAGCATGATAGTGCAGCACATGACAGGAACAGCAGCTAATTATCAAGAATCACACAGAACAGCTACGGCTAGATGGAGCACGTTGATCCTTTCCACAACGGCACATGCTTGGCCAATTTTTCTAGACTTGTAGTAGTTTGTTTGGATTAGCAATGGGACGATTCACCAATGTGTACCAAATTACAGGTCACACAAATGTGCTGTAGAAAAACGTAAGTAGTGCAACTTTGACTAGATGATTTTTTGTATGAAATCTAGATGCATCGCTTTTGAAATGCTTGCATTGCTTAAATCTGATCAGGTAAAAGTTATGTTTGTAAACCAGTCAAATATCATTCCCTTGTTTCAGCCTAATCTATCACATAGTATCGTATCAGATTATATGTCACATTGTTTTGTATTCCATTACAGCAAATCATATTCTGATGAATCACAGCACTGAACTTAAATGTAATTGGTTGAAGGGTGAATCAAATCCTATCAAATTGTTGTTTGCTTCTCATGTATCTTTAACCCCTAGAAGCACGAGTGACAGTTCCTACAATTTTCCACAAGTGGGTCAAATCTGTGTTATTCCATTTTGATGGGTAGCAATCCTAAGTAATTTTAACCTAATTGGAGAGTATTTCTTCCTTGATATTGTGCAAACAAAGGTTTGAAGTTTCCACTTAAAAACTAATCAACACTTAGATACGTTCAGATAATCAAGCTGCTTTTTGCTCTTCTTTTGAATGACTCTAAGCCATCTTTCAAACTAAACTCTCACTTTCCATTCTCAGTTGCCTAAAGAGCACAGGCAGCCAAAACTGGTGCCTTGATTATTTGTGAAAGAAAAGGAGGATTTGATGCAGCCTTTATTCAAATCACACAGGCAGAGATTACCTCTGAAATGAGACTGTATCTCTGCCTCCCGTCGTCCCGCCTCCATTTTAACCTTCTCAAGACTTTCCAGCCCTGCACAGGTCCATTCCGCGAAGAAGAGGATGCTGCCAAAGTCACTCTCTTCAAGGTGATCCCACATCAAACGACCAGCACACATGCCCACATAGGCAAACAACACACACTCCCCTCAGCCTCGCTTTTATTCCCCCTAAGTGCTAAGGGCAAAGCTTCAAAGCGGGTCAAAACACTCTCACAATTGTTATTCAGTTGGCTCGTTCGCTTCCAGACATTGTCTGCTCGACGTATAGGGAAGCAGCAAGGCTTTAATATCACTTTTACTATACCCATGGCCTGTATGATTAGTCACATACATATGTTTGCTACAGCTGAGATCCATTAATAATATACTCCTCGGATGAAATGATTACATATAATAGTCTAATGCAATATAACAGGGACATTTCTGTTCAACTTAAAGCCTGAATAATTCATGAGCCAGGTCACTTATGAGCATCAAAACACTGACTTTAAGCTGCTGCAAGGAGCATGAAATGTACTGAATACTGTTTGTGTCAGCTCAGTTTAATTTATATCCACATGACTAAAATTATACACAACCCTCAGTGTGCGCTAGGGACACTAGGGATGAAGTGAAAAAAACTACAGACTGACATTCAATATGTTTAGTCAGAGCTGAAAAATAAACCTTCAAAACATCTTTCCAGCATAAACCAAATTATGGAAATGGAGTCATTTTTATGTTTTTCTGTGTATATATATGATGCTAAACACAATTACTGAAACATTGTTGGCTGAGTTTCATTAAAATGATAAAGACAATGCAGATGTTTAATGCTAATGATGTCTTAACAGTCTCTTTGTTTTTGCCTGCTATAACAACATGCTAAGGATGGGCTGGTTATTGCTATAAAGGTATACCTATGTTTTAATGAGATGCCAGAGTGTAACCGGGGGAACCAGAGTTTACTACTGCTCTTTAGAGCATACAAATCCACCTGTTGCTGCACCAGGTCAGACAGCTGGCTAAAACAAGGTTGCTACAATTATACCTCACTTACAGAAAAGAGTAATTCCGTTGTTTGGAAATTGTTTTTGATTTCCATAACCAATGTCCAATGTCACTACTATTATCATGGTAACGTTGTTTTTAAAGTATAGTGGCAATGTATGAGCAACCAAATGCAAGGTACACAGGCAGATAGCCTGAACAGCTAATGTCAGCTTGTTATACTAGTGTTACTCGATTAAGTGGAAAATATCAAGGTATTACTACTTTTTGAATGTTTAGTCTATATTTCTGTTCCAGGCTATGAATCAAAATCCCAAAAATCTTTTAGTTTAGTAAATGTTACAAATTACATTATTATTATAACTGTCCTAACCAATGTGAAATTATTTTAAGTAGAGAGAATAATTGTTACCAATTAATTTTACTCATACCTCCATGACACAATTGTGTATTTAACTTTGTGTCAATGGCACAAATGACACAACATAATGCTCCAGCATCACATTACTAGGCTTTTGAAAATGAATATGGCAAATTTTTATAACCGCAGATTTTTCTAAACATGCCAAAACATTTTTCTGGATCAGCTCTGCAGCTCACACACACCATGGATACTTTACATGTGCAATCCGACTATTTTTATGCAACTGCAGCCTAAATGTCGCAAAAATAACAATAATCACATGCTACACTATGCTGTCTGCACTAATGAAGATTCACTCAACTTGGTTGGGCAGATGCTCAAAACTAAATGTGAAACTGATGGCTTGACCTATTTTCTGATTAATCTGGCCAATAATTATCTGACTACCTGGGGTCACTCAGATTGCTGATATTTCATTGCCACAAAGTCAGATGATATTTAAAAATGAAAAAAAAAATCACAGCGATAGTAAAGCACCCTATCTTGACACTGCCAAACACTGAATTTTACACGCTTGATTCCAATACACATGCACTATTAAGAATAAGAGCATGTCAAAAGCAACACACATACTTCGAAGATGTGACAGGACTTGTGGTTCCAGCATTTAGACCCAAGTAACATGTTTTGCAATATGTCAAACTGCATGGCAACAAAATGAATAGTGTGACAGCAGCTTCAGTGTTATCATACCATGTGAATTACATATACACAGATATGCACAGTGGACATGACGCATCAGTCTCCTTAGGTGTGTGAGTTCTCATTTTGCATATGTGACTGAACAGGTGAAGTTTAGCATCCATCTACTATATCTCCATGCTCCAAAAGTTTCTTCTGATTTTAATTACATAGTCACACCAAAAAGAAGGGTCAGTCAGTTGCAGCTGAATTGCTAATAGGCAGCACATACACACAGATATACACACACATCTCCTAATCTCCTGATTTTATCCTCTCTCTTATCTCGCTCAGCACTGAGTCACCACATTCTGTATGCAAATTTACACAAAGTCAACCGGAGCCAATGTGAGCCAAGAAATATTCAGTTAAAACTCTGTAACACAGATGTGGGGCAATATGCTGGCCAACAAGAGCCTTGTTTAATCATAGCATGTAAATATAGTGTGGGTAGGGAACTTCTAAATATGAAAATCTGGAAAAAAATCAGTTTCTCTGTGGAGATTTACTAATCAATCAGTCAGTAAACGCAACTGGCTAATTTTCCCTTGTTCGGCTCTAATGAGTAATTAGATCAATAACAGAAGCGCAATATACAAAGAACTCCATATAACACACAGAACATACTTAGATGCACTTTATTTTTACTTAAGAATTAATCTTGTAATTCTTTTATTTTCCGTTGGACCTGTCATACATTTTCTGTTATAGTCCTATGAAGGAAAAAATGGAATAGGTCAAAATCTGAATCTGCCAGATGTCAAAGAAACCTGGAAATTGGTATTGGCAAGGAAAGGGCTGATCAGTGCATCTCAGTTTTTATTTGTTGTAGAAACATTTGAAAACACTATACAATCAAGTGTAATTTCCTGATTATTAGAACATCAATTTTCTCTTTAAGCAATTGCTGTTAAGGGTAAAATAAAGAAATAAAAACTCTTCTGCATGTTTTTCTAGGGCATGTTATCAGTTTTGTAAGTCAGCAACAAATTTCCTGCCCTGTCTTAGATTTTGTCTGTGTTGCACATGTCACATTAGTGATGCAGAACTCTCACTTCCACCTTCTCTGCCTGTCAACCTCATCTGTACTGAGAGTCCTCGACATGCTAAAAATGACCCTACGACATATTTAGTTTTAGAAAAGATAATATCCAGTGGATGTTATGGAACCCCAACGAGCAAATTAGGTTGTAAATGCTACTGGAAAGTATAACAGTTTGGCTTATTTTTTAACTGGGCAAACTATCCTGTCTAATCTTTAACTGACATATAATAAAAATGCATTGACAAAGTAGTACCAATGGTTTCGTAGTTTATATTTTTCATCTTTCAATAAATAAATAAATACATTTTTCCAAATTTTTTTGCCCTAAAAGTAACTTTACACTGATGACTATGTAATTTTAGTAGGGACTAATTGAATTTACTTTTATTTTTAAACCACACACTTATATTTGTTCAATTGACATTATTATTCTCTAACTTAGAAAACTAAGGCAAATGGTATGAAAAGGTCTTCTGAGTAATCATGTTGTGGTGCGGACAGATCACATTAAAAAACAGTAAAACAAAAGAAAGAATTGACAAAGTACTTGACCATTTCAAGTTTTCCCCCATGGATTTGTAAATTGCAGAGAAGAAAATCTTACAGCTGTCAGATGAGATAACAGATGCTTAAAATTACAAAATAAAGAGGGCTGTTAAATTTTAAGCCTTCCTCCAAATGCCAGATGCCGTGGTGTATCTTGTTTTACAGAGCCCTAACACGGAAAAGGACAAGACCCATGACAAAAACAGGATTAGTAGCACACTGATTAAAGATGAGGAGAACCATCTTCCAGTTCTTGAGTGTCCATCAATCATCAATTACGAGTGCGTTAACCCATTTGGGGACCCTGATAATTCAGTCACCGCTTGATCCTTGGCTGATAGAGTTGCTGTGGGTGTTTGGCATGTCAACGCTCTTCACTGACAATTAAACCTATAATTTCATAGACGATATACAGCTCCATGATGCAGAGCAGCTGTCAGCTATCGTTAGCTATCCGAGCCAGAATGAGAGGGAGAGTGAGGCAGAAAGACAAAGATCGAGGGACAGTGGGAGGGAGAACTTGAGCTAGTTATAAGGAGGGAAAAAAATGATAGAGAGGTAGCTACAGATGGCTCCTATTGCTTCGATAAGTCATGATGATAAATGGAGAGAGGAGGCAGAGCCAGGCAGGAGGGTGAAAAAAAGATAGATTTTTGGCAGAGACTCACCGTGGCCAGCTCGTAGTCCCGTCGGGGAGCGGTGCATTGGCTGGTGGTGCCTTGGACCCTGAGGGCCGTGTGGGTGATCAGGCCGGGGCAGTGCGGGGGGCACGGGAGCACCAGAGGTAGGGGACAACAGGTGGAGGTCTGAAGATAAGGAACCCCATGCAGGACCCAGCATCATCCATCCCACAGCCAGAAGCAACATCCAGAACAGCTGACCCTCCAGGGGCTTTCCTTTGGGGAGCATGGCTCACGCCCTCCTCCCCCCTCACAGGGAATTTAAAAGAAAGTAAGGCAGGCCTGCTTGGGTCTCAGAAAAAGTGACTTTCCTGTTGCCAGTGTACAGCAGCAAACTCCATAGCAAGAGAGGAACCAAGACAAGATCCTTCTTACAGTAGGAACCCTTCAAACAGGATGTAGCTGAGCAAGATCTTGTGGACTCCGCTCGTTGGGAGGCTCCAGATATCCCGCTGCTCTTCGTTTGCTCACTGGCTCTTTGAACCAGAATCCAATATGTCTTTACTTTCTTTTCTCGGCAGGATCACCCCGTGGCAGTTCCTTTGATGACCACGTAACCTGCAAGTGTGCATGTGCGTACACGCGTTTGAGGACGACACCTGGAACGTGTGCCTTAACGCCCTTTGGGTGTAGAGAGAGCAACAAGGAGAGGAAAAAATCTGCAGCTGCAGCTCTCTGCCTCGCTTGTGCCGCTTCGCTGTGCTGTGCTCTGCACAGCTCCGCTCGTCAAGCCACAGATAACACACAAAGCTCAGCTATGAGCCTGAGGAGGAGGGAGAGACAGAGGGAGGGACGACGGGAAGATGGGGAGCTTCGCTCGCTCCGGCACAAACTGTCAGTTATCTGTTTCTTTATCGTCTTAGCGGACGCACACTTTCCACATCCTAATATTTGGCTACAGAATCTCAACGTGAGGTTAAGATCTATATTTCTTCCTAAAGTTTGGATCCAACATTTGCCTGACTTTTCCAATCTCTTTCTCTAGCTCTCATATTTTTTTCCATCTCTGAAGAAGTGAAACAGTCTGGCTTGTTAACCGAAAGAGATCAAGACTGATAGCTCTCTGTAGTAGTCCACAAGAGAAAGAGAGAGATTTTCAGACTGATAAAGAAAGAGAAAAAGGAGAAGATGAGAAAATGAGGAGCTCGTAGGAGAGTTGGGAGGGTGAGATGGAGGAGTGGGGGCAACAAACTAAGGAGAGGGGATTGGGAGGACGCATGAATGACAGAAAGGGAGAGAAAGCTGAGGATGGGAGCGGGCTCAGGTGGAACTGAGCAAAGATGATGGGACGGAAGAAGGGAGGGCAGGGCAGGGGAGGGAAATGGGAAGGACAGACGCACCAAGTGGGCCAGCCTATGCAAATCCTCCCAGAGCAGCGAGCAAATCAGGGAGCCAGGCAGCCACTGCAGAGGAGTGGGCTGCCTTTAGTCACAGGGAGAGAAGAAGTAAGAGAGGATTGAGGGAATGAACATTTGAAAAAAATAAATATATAAAGTAGATGTGTGATTGTAGACCTTATATATGGTATTCCCAAAATTCCATTTTTATAGATGGTAATGCAAAGCCCCTCTACCTGCAACATTATTGGACCTCTTTTCCCTCTATGTTTTGATGATTCTCAAAAGTCTATTGAAGCCCCATCACTGAATGAGAAAAAAATCCATGCATAATGCACACAGTAACAGATTTAGTGAATTTTAAAATACTTAAATCGCTCTCCTCTCCGCAGCAATGACAGAAAAGAAAGGCTGGCGCTCCCTGCTCTGTCTTTTCTTCTGATGTATGAAGAGGGGGAACTGTCTCCAGGCCTTGGGAGAAATGTACACTGAAAAGTCAAATAGCAGCTTAATCATGTTTGCTTTCCAACTTTAATTTGATCTGACTAGCGCTCGCTGTTTGCTGCTGACCTTTTGGATTAAATTGTAGGAATTCCAAGACGACAAACTGAGCGGCGGTGAATTCGTTGTTGATCTGCAATCAAGGCAAAAAGTAATCGATGGCTTTGTGGAGCGACAGAGCACAGCCAAAAACCCAGTGTTCTGGCATCAGTTTGTTTTTGTCGCATTTGTTTCTTTGTGATTTCTCATTAGGGAAGAGTCCTTTATCTGAGACACCTGGTGGCACAAGTTTTTGTGCTTGTTGTTAGTGCACCAATGTTTCATAGGCAAGTGAATGCCAGAGGAGAGGGGATGTTCTGTCACTCAATGGTCCTCAGAAAAGAAATGTGGCAAAGATGCATGAGAGAATTGTCAGCTTAGCTAAAATGATTACACACATAAAATAGGTGGATACATGTGCAGATGAGTTCTGAATCAATGTAAGGAGAACCGAAAGCATTCCAGTAAGTGTACTTCGTTAATATACAGCTGGCTGCAGTTTGATTGCACAATACATTGTGCTTATTGCAGTAGGCTTGGGGTCGGATATCAAATAAAACTAAAGTGCCAGAGTGACCAGAGCTTTCTCTTGCTATATGGAGTAATATAGTACTGGCGTACTAGTCCGGCTGTTTTTTTCTGGCCACGCCAGCAGCATGGAACAAAAGTTAACACACTGCTGCCCCTCCCCCATGTTCTGCTGCACTCTGCTGGTCAGCAGGCCTAAAGAAAGATCAATTTGACTGTTTGGAAATACCTAGTTGCTCCGGCTGTATGGGGCAAAAGGTAACACAGTGCTGCTCCTGCCTCACCTGGTGTTACACTGCTGGTCATGGGGCTTGAAGAAACGTGATTTCCACTGAAAATAAAATGGACAATAAAAGTGTCACCCAACACTCAAACTGCACTGCACTTATAAAGGTACAGCACTTTAAAACTACAGTTAGCAAGCTTTGGGTGTCTTACTTGCAACCGACTGCAGGCTTGGTATCATAGCAGACTAAATTACTATTTTAATAGTTATACGTCAAATTAGTAGTATTAGCAGTAGGGGCAATTGTTGAGCTTCTGTTTCAGATAAAAGCATTCAGATCATGCTATACATTTTACATGTTTGTGTAAATACTACTATGATTTATTTTTTACCAAACAGTATAAATCTCATGCCAGCCCAGATTCTGCCGGCTAAAAGTTACATCCTTAGACTTTCTAGGGGCCAAAGTTTTTGCCATTACTGTAAAACTGTGTGTGATAAAACTACAATTGTTAAAGAAAATGACCAAGCTGCACAAGCAGGGCCACTGAGAAACAGCTTCTGACCTGGTAATCCATCAAGAACACCCTGGGATTACAGGAAGCATTGAAGAGCAGAAGAAGGGTTGAAAGGGAATAAAAACATTTATCAATGAATATTACATTTCTTTTTTACTCATACCATTCAATAAAAACATACGCTTAAAATTAAAGAGAATACAAACTCTTTTGAATAGTTTTAGGTGTGCAATGTCAAAACTTATGCATATAAATAGCAGGAAACCTGGAGAGATCTGTTACCTCTGAATGGGAAAAACAAAGTTGCAGAACCTTCCAGGACCAAATTTGGAAGGAGGAAGTTGCTTTTGGCTCCTAAACGGATCAGATTTTGTTCTCCTTATAGAACAGTTTCTACAATATCTTTAATCATCAAAACCAGATTTTACTGCAGGGCATTGTTGTACTTTTCCAAGTGCTAGATTTAGTAAAATGTCAGTGAATGGTGCAGAGCAGTTGGAGTCTTGTTAAATATCTCTTTGAGAGGACAGACTGGGCTAAATATATCGCAATGAAAATTGAATTTTCATGCAGCTATTTTGAGATTAATCCGACTACAATTTGGTAAAAAGAGAAAACCTATATTTTACTACGTAGAAGGTGCTAGGGTAATGCTGCAACTCCAGAACCATCAGTCTCATGCTGACAGTTCAGAGCTTTAATGAAGGGAAGCTAATTAAAATATTGCACCTTTGTACCTAAATTATGGCATATGAGTTAAATTTATGAATTGTCAAGACAAATTGTCATAAAATGCTCATATCAAAGTTTATTTTTATTGTAGTATTACTACAACTATGACTGCAAGTCGTTTGGTAACTGTTTCTACCAACTTTGAAAATCTAGATACTGACGTTTTTGCCCATTCTTCACTGCGAAATAGCGTCTGCTCAGTCAGATTCTTTTGAATAATTCTCGATTAGATTGAGAGCTGGACTTTGACTGGCCCATTCTAGCATAATCTAACATGATCTGAACCGTTACATTGTAGAATTGAGTGTATGTTTAGCGGTTCTGGCTGCTAGAAGGTGAACATACACCCAGTCTCCAATGCGTTTCACCTTCGGAGAGGTTTTCTTCCAGGATTTCCCTAGTTTATGCCACCAATCTTCCCAACAGTTCTGAATAGCTTTCTTGTGCCTGGTTAATAAAAAGCTCCCCACATGATATTGGTGCCAGTATGTTTACTACTTTTTGCATAACACCATAGAAACAAACAAGCAAAGCAAAAATTACACAAATCACTAAGACCAATCAGCAGTGACAGCCATATGCCAGCCCCTGCCTGCAGGACAGCCTCATACAATCGGTACTGCTGGGATAGTACTACAGAGTGTTTGAGAAAATTTTCACCCTGAAATTCTCTATAGTTTAAGACCAAATGAGAATGTTGTTGCAGAGAACAGAAGCATGCTATGCGATTACAACTCTTCGTCCCCTGCAGCTAAAACAAACAATCAAGAAGGCAGCTATTGTCTTTATAGCACTGCACAATATACTATCTTCTTGAAATAACAATTGGTGCACTCTGCCTTTCAACAGATTCAAATATCTGGACATTATATGGGCACGCTCAGTCGCTTGCATGTCAGCCACAATAGCTGCTCTGCCACCACTTTTCTATTTTTTTTATTTATTTGCATATATGTTCACTCAGGCATAGCCAAACAAGCCACCTGAATACCACATGCACAGGGGAGCGGAATATACAGTAACAAAAAAATTTATCTTCTGTTGCAGAGCCACACCTGAAATGCCTGAATGTGAAATCTTCCACTGTTTTTGTCTCTCCATAGTCAATAACCAAAAAATAAAAACTGAATCTTAGGAGCGTGGCGTCTCATGCTGACTCAGTAATGAAGTCTCGTCAGGATCGGGGCTAATTAGTGTTTTACATTATGATTCCTCTGCAGTGCCTGTCTGTGACAGATGAAGTCTGCTCTTCTTTGCCCTGCGTGCATGCAAATGGAGCACAAAACATCTTAATGTTACAGAAGAGTGGGAATGCAGAGGAAACGGAGGAGAGGAACTCTATTAACATCAAAGGGTGATTCATAACTAAAAACAACCTTCCAGAACAAAACAGGCAGGATTTTCTGTATGACAGAAAAAAAAGTTCAGGGCTGTGAACAAGTATTTGCTTCGTCTGTTTTGGATTTTAAAAGATTTTGTTTCAGATTATCGAACAAATGTGAAATGTGATTTTAAAATTAGTTTGGTGATTTGTAACCTCCCACAAACAAGAAATCTATAAGAGGGCAAAAGGGTTTTTCACAGTACTGTATATCAATGGAAAAATAAAGTCCTACAAAAATTGGAAAGAAAATGTGTTTGAACCTCAAGAACACACTACATTTGACTAATTTCAGTCCTCAATAGCAGTAATATTAGTCCAACTGTCAAGATAAAGGTAAAAGCCATATGCCCCTCCTGAGAATAGTGTTCCTTAGGTATTTTCCTGTAGTTTCCTGCAAGTAAGTCTAAAATAACTGCTGTAGTGGGATGTTTCAGGATTTCACAATCCCCCCTCTCTGTACAAACAGCTCCAAACCTCTGTTTCTGTCAAGTGACAGGCTTTAAAGGAGGATTGGCAGAGGACAAAGCCCGTCGCCTGGTACTTGAAGCATCACAGTCTGACACAGGAGACACATGACGAACTCTCAAGTGAAAAGTAAAAACAACAAGAAGAAGCTGATGTCAACAGCAGCGTAGTAAACAGCATTTGAAGCTATCTTTTAAAAAAGCTTCCTCACCAAAGCAAATGTGTGTGTGTGTGTGTGTGTGTGTATGTGAAGCTGTTTTATCTGGTACTCAGCTTTTCGTATTCTTTGGTGTCGCTAATCTTTCATATCTTCGAGTCAGAGACATTAAGCTGCTGCATTTCAAACAAATAAACTATTTACCTATGCAGAGACTGTAGCTTAACAAACAATACAGACCCATAAAGTGTGATAGACCACAGACCACAATGTTTTAAAAATACATGCGACAACTTCATCTCAAAAACTGACTAATATTCAGGAGAAAGATGAAACATGGATGTTCTAACCTACAAATGACTAACCCTATCAACCAAAAGATGTCACAACCTACCTTTGCAACTGATAAAAAATAACCACCAGCGGTATATAGCAAATGTCATCAGAAAAGAAACATTGTTCAGGATTCACTCACCTTGGCATTATGAAAGCTTGATTATGAAAGTGAATCCAACAACAGAGCAGTCCGACCTATTTTTTGATTGATTAAGCTTATAGTTATTGAGGGACTTTTATTTTTTGATTTGTTAAGATATGACTTTTCTAGACGTCTCACTTAAAAAAATTAGAAAAGAGATAGCTGCAACAAGCGGACAAATCGTTCTAAAACTTGTCCCATGCATTTCCTACGTTGAGACTTTAAATATTTTGCAAGTAAACTCAGCTTGCCTCTGACATGACTAAGATAAACCTAACAGCTATCTTTGTTGCAAGGAAAACATGCAACCATCTTAAAGCATATGTCCATCTCCTTAGTGTCCCCACGCACACACTGTATGGACTTATACCTTGCCAATGGCTAAAGAGCAGTGATCCATTCGTTGCACAGTGCTGAAGCCTTACATACTTAATAATAAATGAACAATAGAATCAAAACTGACAGGAAGCAAATGAAACGTGGCCATTTGTTTTCAAAGATTCAAAATGCAGCAACTCAGCGTTTTACTTATACATGAAGCCCAAAACCTCAGGCGGACAGCAGCAACTTGGGGTGAATTGAGCCGAGCTAAAATGAGCCGAGCTGAACCGAGTAAAACAATATAAACAAGCAGACAAATGCATCATTGAACATTTGCACTGAGAATGACCACATGAAGATGCCAGCTACCAAAAACTGTGCATGCATGTATGAACCTGACTACAGTGAAGAAGTAGTAAGTGATTAAAAATAAATGGCTATCTGCCACAAATGTATTTTTGTTCTTGTATGCAGAGTTAATCATGAGGCGATGTGAAATACCTCACCCTCCACAATTTCCCTAGTGAAGATGCGTTTAAAGCTTTAAAACTAATTTATTTTTTGGTTCAATACCATCATTTGTCGTTGAAATTGTTTGAAAAATCCAAGCATTAAGCTGCTGGCACACTAGCATCTTCCATCATATTCCAGATGCTTCCAGTGACTTCAAAGATAAACTTTAGAGTTTATTGCGTTGCTTGCTGACTTTACAGAGAGTCTGAAAATTTACTGATGAAATACGCTGAAAGATTAACAGTGTCAGGGGTCTGTGCAATCTCTAGCTAAACTTAAAAATCAGTGCTATCACTTGTTAACTCTGCTTGGTTCTGGCTTAAAATAAAGCTATAGGTACTGGATAAATTCTTTTACAAGCAATACAGAAGGCCGGATACAAGTAAAATCAAAGCAAGGCTGTCATGTTGGTAAAAGACCATTCATCATTGCAACTTGAATTCAACTCACGAGTCGACAACAGCCTAGAAAACCGTAGAGATCCTGAGAAATTTAGAGCCCCATTTCACACACAAGAGTCCTGCTTTTTTGCCAGCAGATGAAGTCTGTGCAAGTAACAGCCAGCATGCAATGGACACCAGCACTGTTTTCACACCTTGGATGCCTTGTCATACCTCTGGGATGTTATTCGAAAGTCCACAGTCGGATAGAGTGATTCCTCCTCTTTTGGCCGGTGCAAACAAGCAAAGATAAGCATTGCCGGGCAGAATCAGAAACTCTTTTTCATGGCATTGCAGTGTGATGGCTGTGCGAAAAGGGCTTAGGATAACAGAAAGAGTGACCAATGAAGTTAACACACCCACAAAAGGGATTTTAGTTGCTGTCAAACTTCTGCAGCTGGCAGGAACAGCAGCAGACACTAAAACAAGTACTGCACACCTCCTTGCTATACAGAACGGGCTGTAACCTAAAGTTTTTTGACATTAGCTTTGATAACAGCACTCCACAGTCAATCTGCCCAAGTAAGCAGGCACCACTTTGCAAACACAGTCCACATTCTGCACAAACGCAAAGCTTTGCCTGCAGATATTACTTTGAGAAATAGCAGGTGTGAATTGATTTGGCCCTCCTTGGCAAAAGAAAAGAAAAAATTACTTCAAGAAGAGAGGCTATCTCCACTTTCTCCTGCATAAGAGCTATCCAAAAGAGCTCCAAAGTGATGCCCTTAGCTGGTCTTTAAAGGTGCAGCTTTATATTGTATCTGTTAGACATTAGGTTTGCAATGTTTTAACCCACAATTTGGGTTCAATCAAAACAACAAAGCTTTATTTTTCAAATTTACTACAACCTTAAAAAAAAACCTGTTAAATGTATTATGAACTATAAGATATGGGATTTGAAACCAACTGAACAACTGTGATGTTACTTTAAGGGTATGCAGAACTGATGATTGATGAAGCATGTTGCTCACAGAGATAAGAGACAAGCTGATAACATTATGCAGCGTTTTGATGATGAGATCTCACATAAGCAAGTTGTCCTCATAAAGGTCCTAAAGATATAAATTCATGGTTTTTAAAACAATGATTCCCTGTTCAAGCATCAAAAATTAAGAAAAATACAGTGATCAATTAGGAATTTGTCAAATATACAGTCCTTACAAAAATAGTTATGTCTAACTAATTTATTTTATAATAGAATAGAATAGAACAGATTTTCTCCTTGCTAAGAACTGTTTGTCTTTTTAATTGGATTTAAGTGGTTAAAAAAACTATTTGTGTGCTTCCTTTGGCAGTCAATACATATAGTAAACCAATTCAATACCTGAGAAAAACATTTTTTCACATTCTTGCTGATAAACTGTGAAGAAAATCAATTCTACCCAAATATGCATTCATTGAATATTTAGCTCATGCCAGTGGCCAGTTATCTTTATCTAACAGTGTAAACCAGAAATCAACGGGAATCAGCTATCAAAGATAGCAAAACTACCCTACTGGCATTTTTAAAGTTGACTTATCACGCTTTATGTTATGTTTGTTTGCATTTTACAAAATGAAAAATACACGATGTGCAACTTCATATTGAACAGCAGTTCAATCAAGCTTAAAATCTTAACCCTCTGCAAGAATATTCATGAAAAAAAGACCATGTTTATTGACCTTTTTGTTTTTATACCTTTATATATATACTACATTTATATTGAAACTATTGTAAAAATCTTGTTTTAATTAAGTAAGTTTTCATGCAGAAAATCCTCTCTCCTGACTGATCTCGAGCATTAACCTAGCTTACATATTACAGGCTCCGGTACGTTCGCTATCTATGTCGCTCCCCACAAAGTGGTGACTGAGCCACTGTCCTTGAGGTGATCCAGGATCAAAGGCTGAGCATGTATAAATTCAAAGAGCCAGGGACCCTCACACATGCACAAACACACAGCCGAGTCCCCCCATCAAAGGAGAAGTGATAAACTTTGACGCCAGGGGATCAAAGTGTTACACTTGGGGAGCTCAGACGACTCGGATGACTTGACATAATGATTATATGCCTAGAAAAAACACATCCCCTGTACGGACAAACTACATGGAGCCTCTGTAAATCATACTTCATAAATGCTGAACGAACAGCAGGCTGCAATATATGATGTGAAAATTAAAGGGGGAGAGGGTTTGTGGAATTAGCACTACTTTCTGGCAAAATGGGACTTTGATTGTTCTATTTCATGAAGCTTCGTGATGCCTTTTTCCCCATTTCACAACATTTTAATCCCTCTCCATCTTAATGCACTCTGTCAAATTGGTTCCAATTAATGCACTCTGGTTTGCCAGTGTAAACTGGTGCAACACACATAATTGCTTAGAAATAGTTTTACAGAGCATTTCAACCTTGAACATTGACACCTATATACAGCGTTTTACAGTTCCACAGGAAGGCTTGTTTGTAATTTTGGTACAGTAAGAGTCAGCCACACAGCCAATCTGCCCCCTGCCACATGCAGGCCTTTGTCAAAACAGTTCTGGCCAAAGCGATTTACAGGCAATATATGAAATATGGATCATACCTCATTGAGGGAAAAAGTGCCCCGAGATTTTCTGCTGTGTGTGTGATAGACGTGGAGGCTGAAAGACAGATGATTACTTATGGGATGGCAAAGGAATGAGAAACCATTACCAGTGCAATATGTTCCCCAAGCACTCATCTACGCACACACGTACTTAGGCACAGATAGCCCAGATTTCCAGAACAAAAACTGATGCAAAGGTTGGAACTTGTTCTCTTGTTCACTTAAGAAAAGGGTTTTCAGAAAGTACTTAATATTAGCCATTAAATTCAAATCAAGAGAGGCATGGCCTTTCAACTCCTTGGGTGGAAAACAACCATTTTGTTCAAGATTTCACATGGTCACATTTTCTATTTGTGTTGGAAAAACAATGTGGATGGCTCGACTTCAAAATTTGTCATGAGTGCCACAAAGAGAAACGATTCAAACAACAACCTCATACACCTCTGCTTTCATCAAAAGCTCGATTTTGTCTGTTTTTGACAAAAGCAACATGGAGCACCAACAACGCTCTCAAACCGCTCGCACCTGCCACTCGGCCCACGTGTGTCACTCATAGGCCACCTGGGGAGGGGGGGGGGCATTATTCACTCGTCAAAGCGACAAGAACGATTGACACTCAGTTGCTGGTCCCTCTCTCTGCTCTGCGCAGACACAGAAACTAAAACAGGACCAGGTGTACAGTAGGCTCCTCTGCCAGGTGCAGCTCCACAACACTGCAGTCACTGCAAAAATGGTCAGTACAGTGGATATAGAGAAATGTTTTGGGGTTGTATCCCCAAGGATTTGAAAAGGTTGATAACATGAACAGGCAGCTTGTCCAGCTTTTTTTAGGCTGGTGTAAAAAAATAAAAGGTGTGTAAAAAAGCTAATAGGTTTGCACCAACTTACCATTGGCTGTTCTAAAACACAGCTGATAATGCCCATAATAACCTTGAATTATAATGCTTTCTAATATTGATATCACGCTTCACCAGGCGGGTGTAAATTAAACAGAGGACAATTTTAATCGCCTTGGGGGAGCTGAGTACTGGCCACCCTGTCCTGATACTGTGGTGGGGTGATAAATTTCAGCCATAGGCCTCTCTGACCAAATGCCAGTCTGGCTTCCATTTCCTGCAAACCCAGGAAAAGTGTTTGTTTTACTCTGTAGCAATATTCAACATTGCCATCAATACATTCATCAAAATTTGCCTCTTTGTGCAAAATGGGTAATTCATTCATTTAATTCATTCATATCGTGCCCCCCTGCAACACTTTGAGAACAACTGAGTTACAGTGTGATGTAAATGAGATAAAGTGTAATAACTGTGGAAAAAAGGCATAGCAGAAATAATTTTTATTTTTTTTTAAACTTACACATTTGAGGAAACAGTATTTGCCTGTTAGAGTTTTCAGAATTCATATTATTCAAATGCATTCATTGTTTTAAAGTGGACAATAATTAGGTAATAGTTTAATTGGTTTAAACAATAACTTGATGGTTGGCTTTTATAATCAGAAAAAGGTGCTTTATAATTTTAGCCAAAGTACCTGAATTATAATTGGCTTGCTTGACTATTTCTGCATATTTTACATTGCAACAGGATTGCTTCCCTCCCCGCAACAACAAAGTTGGGCAACACTGTGGTAAAATGCTGTTTATTTGCATGATTGCATTTTTCATTGCGTAAAATGCTGTTATAAAAAGCTCTTTGTTTGGTGTTTATGAAATGTCAGTCTCATCACTTCCTCCACATGTTTTACATAGAAGGCCTTCAAAAAAATCAGAACATCTGCATATTTTAGCAAAAAAAACAAAAACAGGAAAAACAAAAACAGGAACTGAGTGTCAAGTGTTATGGGTATTAAACAAAAGCATTTTAAATAATTTAACAGTATGGAGAAATTCCTTTAATAGCATAAATTATTGTGAGCTCAATATAAAATATGCAATATTTATTTGAATATTAACATCATTTTATTTGTTGCACATATGTAACAAAATGATATTACAAATGAAGACATTCCATAGTAGGCATGCTCTACTAATTTCTACCAAGATACATCAGTTTAGTCCCATTCATTCAGGATCTTAAGAATGTCAAAGTATGAATAAGTTAGGTTTTAGGTGGTAGTGATATCAGCAACTGTAAATGTTTTTTCTTCAAGACTGGTTTTCAAATGTTAAATATTTGCTGAGTTTGATCTTCTAAATTTCGAAACAGCCAACTTCAAGAGCAGCAACTACCTTCTCATGGAAACAATTGGTACATAAAGCTAATTTAAGTTAATTCTTAAATTAAGTCATAAGGAGCATGCTGGGTTCATGCATTGACCAAAACCAGTCCAGCTTCTCTTCACATATGGGCTAAAGGAAAGCAAAGAGTATTGCTCACATGGAAACTCAGCTTAAAAAAAAATTAGATATTTCTTTTTTATAAAATGGTCCTCTTAAACACTTGTACAAATGGGACTCTGGCCCTTCTCTACTTTGTACCTTTCACTTTTGTTTGTTTTGATTCCCAGATTTGTATTCTATCATGGAATATGACCATTTTGTATGGATTAAACACCAGTTTATTTTTCTCCCGCCAGGATAAGGCTTCATCTTTCCTTTGACAAACGAGATTTTAAAGTAATTTTCTATATTGTTCTCCTAAGACTACTCAAAGGAACGCCCCTTATTTGACTCATAAAAACAACTTTTACCAGCAGGAAGCTGGTTACGTAATTCTAGTTTGATCAGAGGTCATGATAATGTTTTAAAGGAGTAAATTGGCCCAAATGGGGATGAGACAAAATAAACAAGATTAAAGCTTAATTAGAGTTCAGATAATAATATATCATTGAATTACATTACAGGTAAGATAAACTCTGTGTTAACATACAAAGGTACACAATGGTTTGTTTACAAGTAATAAATGGAAGCATGAAAAGACAAAAGAGCAATCAGTAGTTAAAAAATAGTGGTGGGAATTAGCAAAGGGTTAAAATGACCTGAAACCCTATAAACATCTAGGGCCCAACAGTGCTGTAACGATGCCAGACCTGTAAAGAGTGCTCTAACATAATCAAAGAACTACAGCGAAAACAGAGATGAAGACATGCACATAAAGTCTTGGCATTAACGGTAGGTTAGAGGTGAAGGTAGGGGATATTTTTCAAAAAGTTGCAGGTGCTACAAGAATATTTCTAAGATTATTCCATATGGAGCTATTTTTTATAAATATAACTTTAATACAAAAATAATAAACTTGTTTATTCCCGTTATATATTCCTTTTACTGGATGCCACGTGAGTGATTTATATGGTTACAGTTACTGGTTAGGGGTCAGGGTTATGTTTAGGCAGGGGCTTGAAAAGAAATAATTTAGTAAATTTGGGATGGCAGGATTTGAAAATGACAGGACCTGAAACCATTGACTATACCTGAATACTTCTCAATTTCAGTTTAAAAATGTGATTAAATTCCATAACAAAAATAAGCGTGGTAAAAGGTGGCTAAATCTTTTACCAAAGCTGACAAAAAAGAACTTAACTTGCGGTTGTTTAGTTTTAAAAAGATTAAATGTTTCTGCATGGCATTTATTAAATCAAAGCTCGGAATATTAGTCAAGGTACTGCTTTATGGCGCAGCTCATAAATTATAATTTCTGTTTAGTGTTGGGAGTTAAATGAAATGCTTCAGTAACAAAGTGTAGGCATGAAGAACAAATGAAGAAGACAAAGTATTTTTCAGTATTTTTATGTTGCTCCATTGCAACCAAGAAGTGCTTTTCATTGATAAAGACAAAAAACCTACTGGGGCATAATCCAGTCCAACTAATTCTTGTTCTGAACAAAGTGAGTATCATCAATAATTCAGTTGTACCCTAATGGAGGAAGTGAGCGCAACTAAAATAACTTGAGACTGTGTGTCTTTTTTTGTCAGCTCTAGCCAGTTTAAGTGCAATCCCTGATGGGTCTTGGCGAAGGCAATCAAGCCTGAGCGGGAACATCTGCCTGGATGTCTCTGTAACATCGTGCATGCTGACGATAGCTCAGAGCTTTTAAGAACGCACTGGCTTCCATGAATGCTTTGTCTTATGCTCAGTTTATACCATGTCATGCCATTCTTTCACCTTTTAAGCGAGAGAGGAGAGCTGGCTGCCACTATGAAACAGTAGAATCATTTATGAAAACATGAAGGGATTGGTTTGTTCCTTTTACTGCATCTGACAAATGGAAATCTCAAATGGTTGCATCTGAAAGAAGGCTTTCAGATTTTATTTTTGGTAAGTGGAGCTCTTTACTAGTTAATTACAGTGTTGCAAAAAAGTGCTTGCTTTTCTGTTATGCACTGTTTCACCCCCGGTTTTCTTTGTCTGATATTCCAAGGAATTATATCAGTTCCAAAAGGCAATAAGGATATCTTCCATAGATGCCATTTTTGTTGAACAATAAACACCAACCACAGCTGAAGCAAGTGAGGCCTGCAGTGCTTTAGATGATGTTCTGGGTTCATTTTTTGACCTCTCTATGGGTAATATTCATAGGCCATCCACTCCTGGGAAGATTCAGCACTGTTCTATGTTTTCTCCATTTGTTGATCTCTCAGGTTGGCTCACTGGAGTCCCAAAGCCTTTGAAGTGGTTGTCCAGACTGGAAGACGTCACTGAATTTGTTCCTTATACTTATGTCGGTCATGATGTGTTGTTTTTTAAAACCTTTTAACCTACTTCATGTTGTCAAACGAGTGTTTTCTTGCTTCTAAAGATTTGGCATTGATTAGGCCTGGGTGTCACCAGTGACTGAGCTCAGCTTTTGTGGTTAATCACAATGACTTTAGCTCAAATTATCCAAATTAGGAGTAAAAATGCCTCTGTCTTTTGAAATGAGTATACTTTTATAACCAGATCGTTGGCCAACAATTAAAAATATTTTTAAAAGATTTTAAATAATTTTTTTGCTATTCTCTTCAAGCTTCCCTACACAACTGCTCAGACGATAACTGGTGTCTCATCTCATCATCATCTTCATGCCTTTTTCAGAAGCTAACAGGATTCAAGAGTATGTTTAGACTGTATTTACTGCTTTCTTAATCTCAGATAATCCCCACCGAAAATAGGAATGTTTATCCAGATCTCACACCAATTGTGAGACTTTTCTCAAATCTATCACAACATCTCCCTTTGCTAATTTGCTGCCACCTCCGAAAACGGGATACCTTGGCAAACACCCATCTGTGAGAGAGGCAAAGACTTTGAGTAACTGTGAAGTGCTATTGTCAAATTTAGATTTCTAAGCAGATATGTCTTATCTTATCAATATCAGACACCCGAAGGCAGCTGAATGTATTTAAGCAACAATTGTGGAACAATTCTTTGATATCCTGTAAACTTGGGATGTAAATCTTGTGTGTCACCTGTCAATCTTGCGTGAAGCAAAGAAAATTGCAGGGAAACAACTGCAGAGAAAGAGCGTAATAAAGACAAGTAAACACACCGAATGACTTGAAGAAATTACAGATGGCTCCACTAATCAGGAGATTTTCAGTCAAGGTAAAATCTAGTTTGCCCCATACAAGTCCTACTTACATCTGTGGAAAAGAGCAATGAGACGAGTGCCGGTTTTCTACTTAATTATCTCTCTAATGAAGAAAGAGAATGGCATTTAATTACTCGGCCCCAGATTTAGACTCCTGGCGTGCAAGAGGTAAATGGATTTAATGTTGCGAGGATAAATGGAGCTACAGCGATGATATGCAGATGTTTGCACATGTGCAGCGAGCGTAACAAACTACCACATAGCGTTTGATGTTCTGTTACGGCCTTAAAGATAAATCTGCTCTGTATCTTAGAGCTATAAGGAGGAATCAAATGCCATTAAAAACCCTGAGCAAAACCGTAAAAGTCTGACGCATATGAGTGTTTTTGAGTTATTATCAATGCTGAAAGTCAGGTAAAAAATACACTAATGCAGATGAGGGCCAGGAACTGATGCCTGGGAAGTTCTGGGAGTAGGTTCCAATTTTAAGGTATAGCTGCCATGGATGATTTGTTCAAGATCGGTATTGTGGGGTAAGGTTGCAGAGGTGGAAAAGCAAAAAAAGGATTTAAATAAATGGCAAACATAGCAACCTCTGTAATGGGGATTAATTTGGATAATAGAAACAGAATGTTTCAGTGTCACCAAGAAGGTCAATTTAGTCATGCTTGAGATTTAAAAAACTTTCTTTCAAATTATCCAAAATATTTGGCCATTTTAAGTAACAGTTAAAAAAAGAAGCCTCTGTGTTCTTAAGAAGATGATCTTTTGTCGAATTTAATAGCTGTGTCCAAATTTAGGGGCTGTATACTTCTAAGGCCGCATTTCTGAGGCTGATTATGTCATAGTGAGGCGATGAAGGCTGTCCAAATTCGAAACTCCGCCAAATGAATTAAAACTGAGGTGTAGGTCTTGTATAGGGTTAAACAGTGCCCTCAGCAGGTTTTGGGTCTGCTTTGGGTTCTACCACAAGTGAAGCATGCCTGGAAACCCGCCAAAGAGATGTGCCCAAGGACAAAATCCCTAAGCAGGGAAAACAAACCTCATCAGCTCGCTCCTTTCAAGTCAACCATTTGCAGTTTCATCATACTTGAAATCATTCATTTACAAATATCTTACTGCATTCACGTAGACCAAAGAAGTACATATTTTGTACTTCTTACCCTGCATAAAAATAAAGTCTTCCTCTCAATGCAAAATGCTGAATGCACATCGAGGTTATGTCCGTGCACATCTTAGTGCGCATTCATCATCTGCAATAGAGTAGAAAGCGAGACCAACATCCACCAAGCAGCCCACGCTATACCTCCCAGCAGCTTCAGCATCAGGCTACTGAACTGTAATCCAAAGCCTCGGTTCGCCTCAAGGTCAATTCATCAGAAAGTTAGGACGCCTGAATTATACATGCCAGCCTCTCTAGACCATAAATGTTGAATGTCACTCTCAAATGTGAGAAATGACACAGCAAAGATAGAAATAAGAAACTAGGGAAAACTGGGTTGGCTGTCAATGGAAACAACAGTTGATGTGTTAAACCTGGACTGATGGATCTTTGACAAAAATTGTCTTAATTTGTGCCAAGATGCACCTTACTTATCCAGATCAAGGGGTTGTACAATCACACGGTAAACACAATTTAACAATTATCTGCAGAAACAATTATTGTCATGGAAACAAATATAAAAAAATAAATAAAAATAGAAAATAATCATATATTACTGAATTGTGGTCATCCAACTCAGATTTATTTTTTCCATTTAAGGATGATCTCATTCACGCTGGCTTCACAAGATGGAGCCTTCAGCTGTCAGGTTCCAGTGTCAGACTCTTGCTGTGAACTCAAATGAGCAAATCAATAGCGCATCGAGTGAGGTCAGCCTCCTTGAACTCTCGCTCTCCGCTTCACTCGCTTCGGCGGTGTGTGCCTCCGTCTGCGCATCTCTTCCCTTTACCTCACACACGCTTTTAATTTCGCTAAAGAAGGAATGGAGATATGAGGGGGGCGATAACCAGACAAGTAAAGGCTACGAGACATATGTCAGAGCCCACGAACAGACACACATATCTTACAGTGCTTTAGCATATCAAGTACTTCACTAATGTCATACAGCACAGTATGCCTTGCAAAACTCCCTTGAATTTCTTCACATTTTGTCACATTGCAGCCAGAACGCTAAGTGGAAGTTTATAATAGATTAACACAATCTCCTACATAGTTGTGAAGTGATAGGGAAATGATTTTTGCTGTCTTAATTTATGAATTGTAAAAATATTAAATTTGGCATGCAATTACATTTAGTCTTTCTGAGTCAATACTAGTAGCATATTTATCTGCAATTACAGTCTTTTTGGGTGTGTCTACATCAGTTTTGCCCATCTTTGGACTAAAATATTTCCCCAATTGTCTTTGCAAAATAGCTCAACTCAGTCACATTGGAGGGAAAGTCAGTAAATGAATATTAACAAGTATAGCCACACATTCTTACTTAAATTTAGGTCTGAAGTTTGAGAGGGCTATTCTTCCATATTAATAACAGATATAAGACTTTAAATCGTACCTCCGGTGGTATGTATGGGATATTTGTCCTGCTGGAAGGTGAATTTCTGCCCCAGTCTAAATGTTTTGTAGCCTTTAACAGGTTTCTTCCAGGATTGCTAGCTCCATCCACCTTCCCATCAACTCCTGCCAGGTTCCCTGTCTCTGCTGAAGAAATGCATGTTCACAGCATGATGTTGCCACCACCTTGTTTCACCATGGGAGGGTGTTCAGGGTGATGCATGGCATTTTCCGTGTATGTGAAAATGTTCAGATTTTGACTCATGTGACCAGAGCAACTTCTTCCACATTTGCTATGTTGCCTTAATGACTTGTAACAGTGACACTTTTACAAAAAGGGCAGATTTTTAGAGTGCTTGGTTAATATTGGTCCTGTTTACCGATTCTCCCAGTTGAGCTGTGGATTTCTGCAGCTCCTCCAGAGTTACCATGGGTCTCTTGGCTTCTTTTCTGATAAAGGCTCTCCTAGCTTAACCTGTCACTTTAGGTGTACGGCCATGCCTTGGTAGGTTTGCAGCTGTGCCATGCTCTTCTGGTAGATTGAACAATGCTTAGTGAGATGTCCGGAGCTTAAGATATTGTTTTATTAACCAAGACCGCTTCTGAGGCCTTCACAGAACTGCAGAATTTATACTGAGATTAATTTACACACAGATGAACTATAATAACTAATTAGGTGACTTTTGCTGGCAATTGGCCACACTGGGTTTCATTCAGGGAAATCTAAATAAAGAGGGCTGAATACAGTGGCAAAATGTGAAAAAAATGAACATCAAAGTTTGTTGCTGTAACATGACAAGATGTTGGAAAAGGTATGAATTCTTTTGCTAGGCTCAGTTATAGTCAGACAAAATGGGGATACAGTGATGTATGTTTGATTCAGATTGTTTAAACAGCATGGTAGATACTTAAGAGTCTCCCTTAATAATGTAATCACAAAAAAATCTAGCTGTAACTCATTTAAATAATCTTAATGGTCCTGGTTAATGCTCGTTTGAATTAATTGAACTGAAAACTGAACTGACTGCTCAGACACATGGGAAGTTTCCTTTTACATTTCTGCTCTTTGGGCTACAGAGCTTTTCATTTTCTTTCAACTGGCCAATGAGTCATAACACTGGACACAATAGCACATAAGAGAAGATTAAACCTAAATGTGCCACCGTTGAGTTTGGCACCTGAGTAGCTGCTTGCCTATCGATTTTTGCCGGGTGGGGCACGGAGCTGTGTGGAGCAGACTGATGGCAAACAGGACAAAAGGTGGCAGCAAGTCCGTCTTTCCCCACAGTGAAATGAAAAAGAACTAATAAGAGTGGCTTGTGTTAAGCGGTTGTGCAACTCTGCACTCCACACCCCATACGCAGCTCACAGCTCTTTCAGGAGAAGGCCTGATGTCTGCCCATAGCATGCCCTTGTGGAGCTGACAGGGAAGTTATGGCACTCTGCGTGGTGAAGGTATGTAACGCTGACAATGATGAGATTTTCCCTGCCCATCTTTAGTTAGGAAAGCACTACCGTCTTGTTCCATAAATAAAGACAAGTCATTGTTAATACCAGCAACTGTGTCCATCCTTCCCTGTCTCCTATTATTAGGCCATCTGCATCCATCAATACGGACATCCCTCTCCGAGAGGCCGCTCCAGATCCATCAGGCAGAGCAAATATGGCAGCTATCATTCCCTTAGCCTGCCAATAAAGCCTGTTTCGCTTCGGTGAGGTCATAAGGATAGCAGCAGCATGTGTGCTGACACACCGGCTAATAGAGGCAAACACATTTGGGATGCTGTGGTGTTTTGTAGCAGATGACAGCAAGGTTCAGCAGAGAAACACACACACACGCACCTCTATTTCTGTTTAGCCTCTTGATATTTTTTTTCTTAGCAAAAGCACATGTTTTCTTGTCAAAACGAAAACTGGTGTCTCTTGAGATGGAAAATGGCCTCTGTTTTTGTCAATACAAACACACAGACAAATGAATTTCGGCTCACATATCATGTGCTCAAGCATGGGATCTCTGACGTGTTAATGTGAGTATAAAAACAGAACGAGACAGTACTGTTGTTTAGACGTTATGACCATTCGTGCCTTCTTTGCACTGTGTTGGTCAATGGCTTCCTATACTTTACTCTGTATCGCTGTTGGTCTCCTACTACCACTGTAATCTAAGGTTACACCTTACATTTTTTCATTCATTTTTGTTGGTTTTATCTAATCCCCATAAGGTCAAAAGTATACATACAGACTCAAAGATATACCGTACACACACCAACTAATATTTGGATAAATGTTCCTAGCAGAGCAGAAACTGCTCTTGGCAGAAATGATTGAGGTCAGTATTACAGATCCAAAAAAGTGTGGCTTACAACTTGGAGCGTTCGCTTGAAGGGATATGCATAAGCTCAACTGTGTGTCACCATTCTCAACTAAACACATCAAGTGATTTACATACAAGCAAAGTTGTGCACCACCTACCCTCAACATGCTATGATCTACATCAGATTCTACAGCCAGTTCATGGTGGTTATGATTTTGTGACTACCACTGAAGGTGGGTCGGCTAAAATATTCGTTGGTCAACCTCAACCCCCAATCCTGCGACCTCTCTTGCAGTTAACTGTGACACATTAAAAATATATGTTGATCACAGAACAAGAAGATGACCTGAAAGGGTCTAATGTAGGCCAATTATTCTTAAGAACACTGTACAACTGCCATGCATGGTGGTGGTAGCATCATGATGTGGAACTCTTTTTCTATCGATGGTACTGGTACTAAGTGGATGGAAAAAAAGATGACTGGTTCCTACATCATTAACTTAATTTAAACTGAGCAGCTAGGCAAGTAAAACTTTGACACAATTCAGTTTTCAGAAAGGACAATGATCCCAAACACTGATCACAACTGGTTTTAGAATAAATAAAGCAGTTGTGGTGGAAAATTGTCAAACTTACCTAATTGCTAGGTCAGGAAACCAACAAATGCCTGTTTAAATCTTGACCCAATGTGGATCGTAGAAAATCTTGTCAACCCTGTTCTTTCTTTTTTAAATAATTGCAGTTGTATAATGTATTATCATTCCACCCTGAGAAAGAACTGTTAAAATATCTTTAAAAGGTCAATATGACACTAATGCTGTTGATGAGTGTACGCAAACTGCTGAATGGATCCCAATAATCCTGTGAGTTTATTATCACAAATCACTATAAATGATTAATCCATGTTTCATGAGTTATTTCATGCTCGCCTCCACCAATTTAATGGCTGTAGGTTTTCCACCTTCCAGGCAGGCAGCGAAAAGGGGTTACTAGATGTGTGTTTCTGTGTGGCAGGGAGTGGATTTGGGGCAACGGGAGCATGTTTGCCTCAGCGCTGTTTGCTGCTGAGCTCTGTGTGGACCTGCCTGGGGTTGACTCTGAGTATTACTGAATCAGAGGCAACTCTCAGCCCACTGGGTGAACTCTTCAACTCCGTGCTGAGGGGCCTCCAGAGCCCAAGCTGTGGCCCCAAGATAGCCACTCGTGCACATAAACACACAAGCTGCAACTAGTTTGGGGAGGCTGTACTTGGCTGATAAAGTGCTACCCGAAATTACATATCCAACCTCTACATCTTACCATTCTTACCTGCCTTCCTCCTCTCCTGCACCACTGCCATTGCTATGCACCGCCTCTCCGACCTACTCGTTGGCTGGTGGGGCTGTGTATGAGGTGTTAAGAGGCGCCGCTGCGTTGGTCACAGATCACAGTTTAATGGAGTTAGGGTTTCTAAAGCACACATGCAAATGCATAAGTTTGCTGCAAAGGGGTTGAAACGTGGTGTTAAATCCAGGCCCATTACAGCATCAAGATAAAAAGTTGTGGTCAAACATCCACTTAGCACCGTCATATAGCCTCAGCCTTTATATTCAGCAACTCTCCTCTGCAGTTCGCATTTCAGAGGAGCTTTGCAGAAGGTAATTGGCCCGTGATGGAACAAACACATCTGGCTGCTCCGTCATGAGAGCACCCCAGATGGACTGAAATGCAATTATAGGTGTTGGATTAATTATGAGTTCTTACACTGTTGCAACATTGTTGCTTCGTAGCAACATAAGTGAAGGGAGAAAATAAAACATGTACACAAACAACACAGAGAACGTTGAAACAGATGTCTCCAGCATATTGATAACAATTACTTTAACACCAACGCTGCCTTGCTTTGAAGACTAAAAAGCATTTAATGTATTTATTGGAATTTTATGTAATAGACCAACACCAAGCAAAGCATAATTGTCAAGCGGAGGAAAAATTATTCATTGTTTTCATTTTGTTTTCTTGTTTTTTTACAAAAAAATGAAAAAAATAAAAATGTTTTCCACCCCTTAATAAAATTCTGTCAAAATTGACATTATAAGTAAATGGAGTACACTAAAGTCAACTACGTGTATTGTAAGAACATTAGGGAACAAACATCATCATGGAGACCCTGGAACACAGCAGACAGGTCAGGGAGGAAGTTTTAGAGAGGTTTGAAGCAGGGTTAGGTAATAAAACTATATAACTGTTTTAGTAAATAAGTGAATTGAGCTCTGTCCATAAAGTTTTTCTCATTAATCTGATCTCCTTTGGGTCTGCTCAATTTATTTCGCTCTGATAGAGTACTTTTTTATGAATGGGTGCTTAAACAAGGAGACTTAACGCATTCCATCAATGATCACCAGAATTACAAAAGGCAAAAGAAGCTAAAGCTTGCAGAAAATTGTGAAATTCTGATCACAGGTCAAAACATGAGAATGACAAAAAAAAATCATACAGGGAATTAAATAAATGGTATCTGCTTAAAATAATGACAATCAGCCACCATGAACTTCCGAAATATCGGTATCTGAAATAGAAAATCCTGTTTCGGTCAACTTCTAATGTCAGTAGGAAAGCTATGAGTTGTGCATTACAGAAAATTGGGTCTTTATGGAAGAGTGGCAAGAACCATCTCCCCATGATGGCAGCATCATGCTAAGGGGATGTTTTTCTTTAGCAGGGACCGTAAAGTTGGTCAGAGTTCATGGGAACATGGCTAGTCAAGTCAACCCGAGGTCAAGCCTAGAAGAAAACCTAACACACACTGGAAAGAGAATTAAACTGGTATGAAGGATCACCTTCCAGTAGGGTATAATCCTCAACATACAGGCAGAGCTACTATGGAATTTTTAAAGCCCGGTCATTTGTTATAATAGTCCAGTCAAAGTCCAGACATAAACCCAACTGAATATATGTTGGGAAGAGTTTAAAACCTGTATTTAGATACACTCCATCCAACCGGACCAGGCTTGCGCTGTGTTTCTAAGAAGAATGGGGTATAAATTCTGTCCCTGTATGCACAAAGCACATCTTGAGGTGCAAGTTTTTAGGAAAATTTTCAAGCGCCATGCATCATTTTCCTTCTTTTTTCTAATTATTACCTCTGCCAGGGAGGTTATGTTTTTGTTACTGTTGATCTGTTTGTCCGTCTGTTTGCAAAATAACTCAAACAAGTTTTGGACAGATTTTGATGAAATTTGCATGTCAGGACAAGGAACAGATGATTAGATTTTGGTGGTGATGTGAAACACCATCTGGATCCAGTTTGTTTTTTTGAAGGATTCTTTATTATTACTATACCATGGTGCAACAGCTTGGAATTCCCAACATGGTTCCTCACCCTGTCAGCAGCTGACACACTGGGCCTGAAGTCATCCAGAGTATAGCTCATCAGCATGGAAAAAAGCTGACATGAGTTAATGACCCTATTGCCTTGGTGGAGGTCTGCACTCTTTTGCTTTTCTAGTTATGCATTAATTTGTGTTGCTCATTCAATCCTAAAGAATGCATTGAAATTTGAGATGGTAAAGTGACAAACTGTCACTTTACCACCTCAAATTGTTCAAGCAATAAACACTTTTGCAAAGCACTCTGTATACCCCACAAGAACCTTAAATGATTAGTTATCATCATGAGTAGTATCATTGAGCAGTTTCTTTTAAAGCCCCCTGTTCACCAATAGGTGGGGAAGAAATCAAGCTGCCCAAACTGACAAAAGGACAAAGAAAAGGGTTAACGAGACCCCATGTGAGTGATACTACTTTGGAAGTGAGCTAAACACTTACTGAGTGAGTGGTCCTTCAAGTAAAACTTTTGTTTTTTTAAATCGACAGATCCACCACAGACATAGAAAAAGAATCTGAAAGTGGCCATAACTTGTAATGTGCGAGACTGAAGCATCCAATTAAAAATCAACTTGCTTTAACCTGCAACATGTTGCCAAATTGGCCGGACATCGATTTCTTACGTATGGCATGGTTACATGTTTTGTTACACTTTGCATCTTGTCACAGACATTTTTACTCAAGAAAAAAAAGAGAGATTGACCTAATTTTGTTTTTATAGTTAACTGCAAAGAAAGATGTGTTTTCTCTCAAGGGAGCTGTCTTTGACTGGGTCTTCGCCAGCTGCAACATCCAAGCTAGTGTGGATGCCATTAAATGAACAGACCATTAAATGAACAGTTGCATTGAGTGTACTGGCATCTGCTCGCTGAGCCGTATTAGACAGAAGCTCGACAGCCTTTGAGCGGCTGCCAAATTCAATTGTGCCATGCGTAACCTGAAACCCCAAATCGAGGCATATCCTTGATAAGGCAGGATGTTTTGTGCCTTCCATGAATATATATAGTTTACATTTTAAAAGCACAATATGCACCTCATTTTCTCTAAATGTCTCCCTCTAGACTGTACGTGGTGACTGCTTACCTAAAAAGCAACCAACAAATGAGTGCGGCGCTTAGAATTACTTCAACCACAAGACAATTGACCTCCAAAGCTTTTCTGGCGGCAGGAAAACATCCCGAAAATGAAAACTGCTTATTTAGGACAGAGGGGAGGAAAAAAAGCAGGCTGGAGATGATGGGAGAATAGAGTAGAGGAGACTTTGAAAGTTGTTAAAGTTTCACTGAATCCTGCATTGTAATCACAGTTCTCCTTTTTTACTGTGGTTGAGCAAAATCAATCCAGTGCGATTTGTGTGCCCGACAGGCTTCTAACAGGAGCAGCCAGCTGGAAAATAGGTCCGCCATCACCACACAACACGTGGCCAAGCCTGACACTCCTTGGGTGCTTCCTTTGGAGAGCAACATGTGTGCAGCCACCCACACACACAGAAACACAGAAACACACACACTGCCAAGGCCAACCTTTGGCTTTGTAATCTTAGTGTAGATGATGTGGTGGCCGAAAGATCTGTGATTGTTACAAATGGACCACAGCAGACTTCGCTCCGGCCGTGATCTCTATAGAGGCGGGGACGAGCTGGACACACGCTGGAAAATTGTTGCCAACTCCTACAGGGTTATATCCTGTTAAGTTGTACAAAAAGGAAGGACAAATGTAAGTCATGAATGTCATGGTAATGTTTATGTCACACAGCTTGAGTTATTCCAGCTGGAAGAGCAACACAGACATATATATTTTTTTGATATAATACTGTTTTGTTATAGTTTAGGTAATTTATTTTAAACAAAGCCTCGTAATAAAACTAATAAAAATGCACCAAACAAATGCCTAGTGACCAGACTCTTTAGCATGACTGGTCACAGCCAGTAGAAAACTCAAAATCCAATCTTACTCTGGTCAGTAAACTAAGCCCTGGCAGGCTTCTCTTAGAAGTCTTGAAGTAAACTTTTTCCTAATATATAAATTATGCTAATGAAGCTAATTTCTAAAATAAGATGGGAAAGGTAGCTCAAAATGTCAGAAATTGACCTTACCACTTTAATCAGTATACCTTGAATAAAACTAACTCTAATCCATCCATCCATCCATCCATCCATCCATCCATCCATCCATCCATCCATCCATCCATCCATCCATCCATCCATCCATCCATCCATCCATCCATCCATCCATCCATCCATCCTCCCTCTTAGATCCAGGAGAGGAACCCAAATGTCCTTCTGTCCAGCAACACTCTCCAGTTAATTCTGGGGGAATTGCTGGGTGTTAAGAGTCCGGAATGAAAAAATAGATTCTCCAGCATGTTGAGGGTCTGCCCTGGGATCTCCTCCCAGTGGAGCACGCATGGAAAACTCCCAAAGGGAGGCGCCAATGCAACATACAGGTCAGATGCCCAAACCACATCATCTCATTGCTCCCATCCTAGATGATGATCTTTAAGCTAAGCCCAGCCACCATAAGGAATATGGTTTAGGATCTAGTGTGGCATTTGTCCTTGCCATAGAACAGCTTTACCCTTGCAGAGTCGCTGAGGTGGACATGGGAGTTTGGTTGTCCAGGGCAAGTGTTTTGTGGATTTAAAGAAGGCTTTAAACTGTGTCCTCCAAGCCATTTTGTGATGGGGCTTTCTTAGGAGTATTGGTTGCAAGGGAATCCCTAGGTCTTGTTTTTGCTTTTTCCAGATGATGTGGTCGTGTTGGTGTCTTCCGGCTTTGACCTTCTGCGTGCTCTGGAGTGGTAGTGATACAAGTCAGGTCTTTTAAGTCTGAGCCAAGGGACCAGTCTCTGCCTCAAGTGGAGGACTTAAATGATCGTGACTTCTTGTTCACAAATAATTTTAGGCTGGAGCAAGAGATTAAAAGACGGACTGGAGATGGACTGGAGAAAGGCAATGCTCGAGTCCTTCATGGGAAAGATAGACAAAATTATGGTTGTTAGGGTTTGAAAACTTTTGTATTGTTTATCACTCTTCCTTCCCAGGGAGAGGAGTGAGTTATGCTACTATCAGCAACATCCGGGGGCTGCTTGTACCAGTCCCCACTCACTCTCTGTTTAAAAGCAAAACACATGCACCCTAACCCTAACACATGCAACCCTGTGTGTGTGAACCAGATATATAAATAAAGAGAGATGGTGCCAACACTTTGTAGTTGCACTGCAGAGTGGGCTACCATCTTGCTGCAAGATTAACAGAGACTCATGTGTCGTTCCTTCTGAGCTTGACTATTTGATAATTAATACCTAACAATGGTCATTTTAAACCATATTTTCTTTTATTTAACAAAACAGTATATATTTGTAACTTAAAAATGCTTGAGCTGTAAATAAAATTAAATAAAGACAGCTGTTCTACTGCACTGTCCAAACAGCATGTATGGCAACTATAATGGAAACAAACTCCATTGATCAATCCACTTACAAAGCTGCACGGATCACATTAAATAACACAATTCAAAGAATGAATGAATGCTTGTGCATGATTTTCCAGTACAGTTATTGTGTGATTAAGTAATAATTATGTTTTCCAGAAAATTTCCAGGAGGTTAACAGGTTTTAAATATAATAGGAATATTTTGGCTAAACCATCTGCCAGTTTTCTCTTTATCCCTGTGCAAGGTTCATGGGCAGCATCCAATTGCACATCTGACTCCAGCCATGAGAAGGCAATATCTGGCTTGCAATATAATGCATCGCCAGTCCTATCAGAGTCAGCAATGCAGAACGCTAACCACAGCCCAAGCACCTGCCTCCCAAGACAGAACTGCATGCCAGAGAAGGGCTGCGAGACACGGTGACACAGAGAGGCAGAGAGAAGGGAAGAGACAGGGGAAGAAAACAAACAATTAGAAATTGTGAAGCGTGCGCTCGTCATCCCCCAGTGCGGCTCGGGGTGACTTTAGTTTCAAATTGTTAAAGCGAGGCAGATAACAAATGAAAGAATTCATAAAGAAAATGTGAATTCCTGCTTCTTTCATGCACATCAAAGGACATATTTCTCTTGAGCAGCAGGGGGGTGAAATCACAAGGCACACTTGGTGCGCTGGTAGACTTTCATGAGTTCTCCCTTAACATTACAGTTTTAATGAAGTCAAATTACAGTGGGGCTTCCAAGGGAAAACTGTGCCTGAAACATCATTTATAACTGAAATAACAGGAGGTAGTGACTGAATAATGTGTTTATCATAAATGGCTGGGCTAGGAAAGCTCTAAGTATCATATTAGAGGGTTATTAAGATGTGCCGAATCTTCACCCATCCGTGCGAAACTTGTTTTCTGAAAACTGAAGGAAACAGCTTAGATTCAGCTTTAATACGCTTCTGTCAAACTATAGGTCTCTGAACTATGCATAGCTACCTTTGTCAACAAAACCATGTTACAGAGTTCCCAGTTACAATACACCCGGAGCAGAGATCTACTAGAAACAAAGAGCAGTGTTCTCTTGAGCAGCAGCTTTCTGAGTTTTACCCTAACATTACATTTATCATTTAAACATGCATCACCAGGATTTACTAAATGTACCATCACAGTTATATAGCATCTGCTCTGCTTAGTAGCTGACTGCAAAAAGGTAAAGTAATGACACTGTGTGATGTAATGACTGACTTTTTCTACTGGACCTGTTGCTGAGGAACAATTTGAAAGCAATAAAGGTGAAAGAGTACAGGGAGAATAATTTTTTAAATAGGGTTGTGTTAAGCACTTATGTGTCATTAGCATTCAGTAGTTAGGATGGCTCTAGTTTGAAGACTGCCTGTAAACTGATTTTATTCTGCAATGGAAAAGAAGCCCTTGAACTTTTTCACCTTTTTCATGTAACAACCAAAAACTTCAACTTTATTTGGATTTTATTTGATAGACAAACATAAAGTAGCACAAAGGTGAAAATGATGTGTAGTTTTCAAATATTTTAACAATCAAAAATCTGAGAAGTGTAGCCTGCATTTGCTTCAACCCCCTTTAATCTGATACCCCTAAATAAAATTAAGTGCAAACAATTAAATTCAGAGGTTGGTTAATTAGTACATGGTGTCCACCTGTATGTACATGAATCTCAGTACAAATGCAGCTGTTTTGTGAAGGCCTCAGAAATTTGTTAGAGAACATTACTGTACAAACAGGATCATGAAGACCAAGGAACAAAACAGACAACAGGGAGAAAGTTGTTGAGATGTTTAAAGCAGGGCTAGGTTATAAAACAATATCATAGGCTTTGAACATCTCCTAGAGCACAGCTTTGTTCATGTTCTAAAAATGGAATGAAATGGAGATGAAGACACCTCCTTCCACCTAAAGTGACAGGCCGGTAACAGGAGCCACCTATAGCTTTATGGGAGCTCAGTAGTTGCTGCAGATATCCAGAAATCAGGTGGGATAATCTGCTGATAGGACAACTACTAGTTGAGGCAGAAACCTAATGCTGCACTTCACCCTGAACACACCACGGTGAAACATGGCAGTAGCATCATGAAGTGGGAATACTTTTTCTCAGGAAAAAGTAAAAATGATGTTTCTCCTTGTGAGGTTTTTGCTCCGTATCAAAAGGACAAAATGAATTATAAGTTTTGTTTTCTTATCTCATTTATTCTGCTTTTTGACACAGCCAGATCAATAACAACAGAGGTGCTAATTGTCTCCCCTTAAATGACCTAAACCTTCAAAAGCAGTCCTCCCTAGAAGTGCTTCAAAATCCATTATTCTGGTGGTGACTGACCATGCTAGTGTCATATGTGATCCTCCCCCTCTCCTCTGGTGTTTCCCCATAAATATTTGTGACAGCAGTCTGACTAGGTTGGACCAAGCAACATGCATGTCTCATTTCAGCATAGCACAGATCTGAGCTGCTGCCGTCCACTCGATAGAAAAACACACACGGCACCAACGAGTAATTCTGGCTTCAGAGAAATCTAACAGATTGTTATTAAATGAATAACAAAGCTCTCCAAACCTTCATACTCCATGCTTTTATCTATAATAACTACCTGCAACATTGTGCCATCTCAACATCTGCTAGGTCCGGCCAATTTTCAAAGCACTTATCATCTGCCATTTTGTTTTGACACTGTAGCGTGTCATCAGTTTAACATGAACTTTGGTTCAAGATCAACAGATTTGTTTAGGATGTGCAACTTATCATTTGTTTCTGAATTATTATTTTTATTATGGTAATAACAGCTGACATGTATTGCATGGCACTTACTTTTGCCTGTATATCAATTTTAACGTCTCTAAAGGCACTTGGCAGTCCAATGAGCTTCAAGATATGAAAAAGGTGTACTTTCATTGACTTTAAAACCCCATCTTTTAGCATTCCATCTTTAGCACACAACAGTTTCCCTCTTTGCATACTAATTTACAACAGAAACTATGACAGCATGAGGAATTCTTTTAATTGTCACTCCTCTGTTGACTTATTCTTTTCAGACACCTTGAATTTGGGGTTTTCATTATCTGTAAGCCATAATCATCAAAATAACAAAGAAATAAAGGCTTGAAATATTTCACTCTATGTGAAATGCATCTATATAATATATAAGTTTCACTTTCTGAAATGAGTGACAAAAAACTTTGAACTTTTGAACTTTTTCACGATAATATGTTTTTAGATGTACATGTAAAATGTGTAAAAAACATCAAACTTTTAGCATAAGACATAGAGGGGGTATTAAAGTAAGGTATGAGAAAAAAAAAAATAGATAGTGATGCACAAAGTAGCTTATTATGTCCTGGGAAAGTAGCAGACTGCATTTAACACCCATTATCCCAATACACATGCACTATACAAAAAGGGACGCATCGTAAGTGACAAACATACCTTGTGTACAGTACCGTGCAAAAGTTTTAGGCAGGTGTGAAAAAATGCTGTAAACAAAGAATGCTTTCAGAAATATAAATGATGAATGATTATTTTATTAAGTTACAAAATGCTAAGTGAGAGAACCCAAACATACAGCCAAAGTCATTAAATACTATCTTCAGCATAAAGAAGAACAAGAATTACTGGAAGTGATGGTATGGCCCCCATATACAAAATTAACACTTCCACTTCTTAAAGCATTCTATGTTTAAAGCATTTTTTGACACCTGCCTAAAAATTTTGCACAGTACTATATATGACAGGACATGCAAACATGCATAGCAAGATAAAAAATACTGTGTTACAGCAGCTTTAGTGAATCTAAAATATTACACAAATACAGAGGCTCAATTTGTCTCAACCTAATGAATTCTACTGCAATACTGGATTTCGACACCTTTATATATATGGCTAACCATATGTACTTCCATGCATAATAACACACTTCAAATGGTGGTGTGTTAAATTACAGTGTAGCAGCTGAACCCGGTAGGTCAGAATATAGCCACTAGGGTACTTTATTGGTAAAGGCAACAATTTTAGAATGGCAGCACTTATAATTGTGTAACGAGAGCTCACCTCAGTCAAGTGTCAAAGTGAAATCAGAAATTTTGTAAGGTGCAATCTAGTTGATGCCAACATGTGGCTTTATCTATTTTCAAAGTCTGAGCTATTAGTATGAGCCCCACATACACTGCCTGGCCAAAAAAACAGTCGTCACCAAAAAAAAAGGTCACACACTCCAATATTTTGTTGGCCCGCTGTTAGCATTCGTGTGGCATTGTTTCGATAAGCTTCTGCAATGTCACGAGACCTATTTCCACACAGTGTTGCAGTAATGTTTCACCAAGATCTTGCATTGATGATGGTAGAGTCTGACCGCTGCACAAAGCCTTCTCCAGCACATCCCAAAGATTCTCAATGAGGTTAAGGTCTGGACTCTGTGGTGGCCAATCCATGTGTGAGAATGATGTCTCATGCTCCCTGAACCACTCTTTCACAATTCGAGCCCGATGAATCCTGGCATTGTCATCTTGGAATATGCCCGTGCCATCAGGTAAGAAAAAATCCATTGATGGAATAACCTGGTCATTCAGTATATTCAGGTAGTCAGCTGACCTCATTTTTTGAACACATACTGTTGCTGAACCCAGACCTGACCAACTGCAGCAACCCCAGATCATAGCACTGCCCCCACAGGCTGGTACAGTAGGCACTAGGCATGATGGGTGCATCACTTCACCTGCCTCTCTTCTTAGCCTGATGCGCCCATCACTCTGGAACAGGTAAATCTGGACTCATTAGACCATATGACCTTCTTCCATTGCTCCTGAGTCCAATCTTTTTGTTCCCGAGCAAATTGAAGCCTTTTTTTCCAGTTAGCCTCACTGATTAGTGGTTTTCTTAAGGCTACACAGCTGTTTAGTCCCAATCCCAGGTGTTAAAGTGAGCCGGTACGGTCCGGTACTGCGTACCACTAAAAGATTCTGCGCCGCTACGCAGTACCGGGAAGAGGGAAGAACAGCTGTCTGCTATGAAGCCGTCATCCAGAACCAGTTACGGCTGCAAAAACTCATGAGCACACAAAGAAGATCAGATCCACTACCAATAGGCAGTCTAAAACACGACTTAATCTGTTTATAAATATAGTTATTTTCCCCTCATTCCAAATTGTTTCTGAACTGTTCTGCTATGCTGGAGCCTCAATGCTCTTGCTTTGCTTCTCTCCCCTCAGAGCTTAAGGCTGTTGTGAATGGCCAGCCTTTAAAACGAGCACCGCTACGTTTAATGTCTGTCTGCTCGCTGCTAAATACCCCAGTTAAAAGTAAAGGGAGAGTAACTAGTTGTCAGTCAGTCAGTCAGTCATTTTCTGGTGCCTATCTCCAGCAGTCTATGGGCGAGAGGCGGGGTACACCCTGGACAGGAGTAACTAGTTGTATTTCATGTTATTTTGCTGAATTACAACAACACAGTACAGCTCGAAAACACCGCTTATGACCAGAGATTTCACACACACTACACAAGAGCGCATGCGCGCTTACCTTCAAAACAGAGCGGTTGGCAAGGAGATCGCTGCGTTCGATTTAATGGACTGGGAGATTTTACACAGGTGGTGCACAGACATAAAAAACCGCAGCTTGGATTAGGATGGACGAACAATAAATCACTTACTATCTACAGACTTTTAAATAAAAACCGCGAAAACAACCGAACTGTCAAATTTTTAATTTAAATGACATCAAAACTTGACCACAATGCAGAGAATAATAACTTCTTTGTTCAAAAGAAAAGACGGAAACTGAAGATGAAAAGTTATGCATCAGAAAATGGTTTATCATTGTTTTATACATGGCAGTTCTTTAACAACTGAAATATATATATATTATTAATATATATATATATATATATATATATATATTTCTACATTGTCAAGTGATTCTAATTTCTGCCTTATACAGACATTAAAGTAAAATATTGATACGTTTTAATTAGTTTGAGTTTTGGACTTTGCTGAGAGAAGAGAGAGAGAGAGAGAGAGAGAGATCTCGAGGTGGCCACAGATGAGAGTAACAATTAACACACACAACGTTTATACATATATATATGTATATATGTATATATATATATATAATATATATATATATATATAATATTATATATATATATAAAATTTTATGCCCTCAGTTCCTCCCCAGCACCCCCCTCTAGCTCCGCCCCTAAGTATCGGCAGGAATTTAAAACTATTTTCACCCCTGCCCAATCCCTCGAGTTCCCTTCGCATTGTGCGTGTGGAAATGCTCTTACTTTCACTTTTAAACATAGCCCAGAGTTCTATTGTTGTTTTTCATCAATCTGATTTCACGAAACGTTTAAGTGATCGCCGATCACGATCATTCAGGATTTTTTTTCTGGCCACATTTCTTCCTCGAAGACGATGGGTCCCCACTATCCTTCCAGTTTTTAATAATGTGTTGGACAGTTCTTAACCCGATTTTGGTAGTTGCCCAATCTCATTAGATGTTTTCTCTGCTTGATGCATGCCAATGATTTGACCCTTCTGAAAAAGACTGACATCTTTTCCACAACCATGGAACGTGTCTTTCGACATGGTTGTTTAATAAATGAGAAGCAACTCATTGCACCAGTTGGGGTTAAATAACTTGTTGCCAGCTGAAACATAATTGCCCATGCACTAATTATCCAATGGGAGGCTCCTACCTCTTTGCTTAGGCAGTATATGATGTAAGCTTTGCACCCAGTTAAAACCATCCCATATGACAAGACAAACCTGGACAACATTATTTTACAGTTATTACAGATGATTTGAAATGCTGTTTTTCCTAAAACTGTTTGAAAAAACAGAATCTAGAGCCATTCTTTTGAACCCAGTATCATATCATCTTTTCTCGTGAGCTGGATGTCTTCTACTCATTATATTAATAAAGCCATCATTGTTGCACATTTAATGTCCAAATAGAGTTATAGGAGCAGTGAAGGGCCTAGTAACTAGTAGTTGTGCTAAGATAAGGTAAATAGAAGGAATACACATGTATCATCAGTAAATCATATCAATTTTGTCATCAGTGAAAAAAATTCATATTTTGCACACAGATAGCCTTGTCTGTTTTACCATTTTAGACTGTTTCAACTGTTTCAGAACTGATTTCATAGTTAAGATCAAATTACCTTTTATCAGAACATTTTTGTTACATTCAAAATGACCCGGGAACACCTCTGCAAATTTAAACTAGCCGTCAAGATATATGTTCTGACATCTCCAGAGAGCATGTGTAGCCAATTTGCAACACGATTAGGTGATGCGTGCATGCACTTGGGGAGGGGGCAGCAATTGTGACCCGTGGCGCAGCTCCCGCCCCCATTCCTCCCTCCGCTTCTGTCCCTTGTGATCTTTCTCAAGCTCATTCCCTATCCTCCCTACCTCCCCTTTAACTTCCCTCTGCCCTTCTCTCCACCCCTGTCATCCCCAGCTCCCCCACTCTCGGTTTGCTCCATTTCATGTGTGAGAAAGGCAGAAGGCGCTGAGAGAAATTCCGATGGTGTATGTTATTGATGCAAACTGTCTGAAGTAACAAGAAGTAGGCTAAGACAGGGGAAACTTTAATTGATGACTGCTGTGTTGCAGCATTGTGATATATTTGAATCCAGGTAAATAGCAACATTTGAGGGCATCAAATGCATCAATAAAAATATGCCTCCTACCTTAGTAATAGGAAACGAAATATCCATATTATAGAAGATCTGAAATAACTACGCATATAAAGATTAATTGCCTGAAAATGTCTTTGATTTTAGCTCAGCTCTTTGATGTAACATGCTTTTTGGTACATCGTTGTTATCATGGCCTAAAAAGCTCTGGTTTGAAATGAAAACCTCCTGAGCAACCTACATAGTGGCTCCTATCTTTTCCAGTTCTTATCTCGTTCCAAATATGGTTCGGAGAGGGCAGCATTCATCACTTGCCAGTGGCACGTTCTAATGAAGTTGTCGTTTGTCTGCCTAATGGCACCTGAGCTCCATCTGTCATTTGCGTGCCAGTGCAGAGAGAGACGGAACGTTCACCTTGCTAGCTACTGCTTGCCGACTTAGAGGGGATGGGGATCGACCTTACCCTGAGTGTGTGTGTGCCTCTTTCCCATCCCTGTCACAACACCACTGTTAGACACGCCCCCTCCTCTGAACTCATCTGGCCAAGGGTTCATGGCCGAGTGAAAGCGTGCCACTGGCTCTGCGCCGCAGTTCCCCTATTGTGGTTCGGACGTGGGTTGTGACATATGTCTGTGTTGTCAGGAGGGTGGTGTGGGTGTGTGTATGTGCAGCTCGACAGCTGGAGCTGGGCTTGGCGCCCTCTCTTATGGGAGTATTTCATGGCTCTTGCGTCGACCACACAGGCATGGCCCGGAGGCAGGTTTGACAACATTTAACCTTGGATTTATCTAGCTCACTTCTTGGTTCACAAACACAGAAACACACACAGTTACAGGGACATGGAGGCACACTGTGAGACTGAAATGGCACATTTGGTGTTAAGTCCTCTAAGCATGAATTATGCAGCAAATGCGCATATAAAAATCCCACCTATACTGTTCCAAGCAAAACAATTCATACTCCTTGAAGTTTTTTTTATGTCTTTAATTTATATTACTGCACAGAAATGCATAACTGTGAAGTCAAATGAATGATGTTTAAGATGGATTTTTTTACAAATACAAATGCTGCATTTTGTATTTAACCCCATTACTTTGATACCCATGAACAAATCCAGTGCAAATTGCTGAATATTTCTGCCAACTTTTCTTCTTTGTCAACTCTGCAAAACAGATCAGTCAGACTGGATGGAGAGTAGGTCCTGGACTTTCACTTGAGTATTCTAACACATCAATATGCATAGATCTAAACACCACAGTTTTAATTGTGGCTGTCTTCTTCCCATCAACACTGACAGGTCTTTGGTAAGGAAAAGCATCCCCATTAGGACTATATGACATTAGGAAAACATTCAGTATGAGATGATGCTGGTGAAATTTGCATGGATTACATGTCTTGCGATAAATACATACTTAGCTAAACAATGTTAATGTTTTTCTGCTTTGGGAATATTGCAAATGTGGACCCCATATAGAGAGCAGTTTATCCAGCGACTGAAATAATGAAAGTCATCATTTCCAATTCATTAACATTGCTTTATTCAGAAAGTTGCATCTGATTTCATCTGTAGTTTGGTCAATGAAACAATTTACTGGCCTTCTAAAGCATTTTCTGTTGTATTAAATAACAGGCATCATCAGTTATAATGCTGACATTAAGTGCCTGAATGCAGGGTACCAATAAAATAATTTCCAAGCAATTCTTTGTAATATTGACATTGCAGTGATACTTTGTTATCCTGTGCAGTCCTAATTACTACAGAATAATGTTGCCACTGCCATGTTGAGGGTGAGTTCAGGGTAGAGTGCATACATAATGTTTTGTTTATAGACCAACAAATTCAGTTTTGGTCTGATGTGACCAGAGCATCTTCTTCTACGTGTTTGCTGTGTCCACTGTGTGATATTTGACAAACAGTAAATAGATTTTTTGTATGTAATTTTTCAACAATGGCTTTCTATTTGCTGCTCTTCCATAAAGGCCAAATTCACAGAGAGCAATACTAATAGGGCTCCCTGCTGAGCTATGGCTCTCTGCAGCTCCTCCAGAGTTACTGTGGGCCTTTTGGCTGCTTCACTTATCGATGCTCTCCTTAGCCTGCCTGTCAGTTTAAGCAGATGGCTATGTCTTGCTGCGTTTGCAGTTGTTCCATACTCCAAAGCTTGGAATGTTGTTTTATAACCAGCTTTCAATTTTATTCCTAAGCCTCTTTGCTGTGCTCCTTGGTCTTCATGATACTGTTTGTTCTCTAATGTTCTCTAATAAACCTCTGAGGGCATGACAGAACAGCTGCATAAATACTGAGATTATCACACACAGATGGACTCACCAGTGAGGTAATTTCTGACTGCAATTGATTGCACTTGATTTTATTTCAGGGCATCAGAGTAGAGCGAGCTGAATACAAATGCATGACAGTTTTTTTTGTCGTATTTTCTTTCCATGTCACAGATATTTTGTGCTGGCATATGAAATAAAATCTAAATACAATACACTGAAGTTTGGGATTGTAATGTGACAAAAAGGTGAAAAGGGTATGAATACTTGCATGGATAAACATTTAGAGGGGCTTTATTTGGTAAGAGTTAACTACAAAGACAGAATGCCAGCTTTGCTGTGACGGCATTTACCAAAATAATGTTCTTCACATAAAAATACTCCTCAGATTTATGCTTCAAGTTATCCCATCATGATATAAGTTTGCCTGGTGGACAGTCCATTACATTACTTTATGATGCTACATATGTTTAGCCATCCCTGCAAATTAAAGCACCTCCAAGTTGGCTCATCTCTCAGCACACCTAATTAAAATAACCTTGCCTTGTGCACAGACACTCTTCTTTGGCCAACATTTTTTTCTGCACCAAAGGAGTGAGATGAAGACAAATAGATTAAAGTGGAAATGTGAGCATTTGTCAAGGATGGAGTTGAATTATTGTTCCATTATTTTTCAGGGGTAGTTGATTAGTGTGCATGAGTCAAATCGCCCGAGCATGGATGTGTGATGGTACCCAGGCATTTTAATATATATTTATCCAGCATGCACTCATAAATTCCTGGAAACATCGCATATTTATGAACTCTGTATGTAGTAAAGTGCTGCAATGAACTGCCATGATGATCCACTGAGAACCCAATGCACCAGTATGCATGAAAGCAAATGAAATCTGAGTTTTACTTTGGGAATCAGCTAAAAGAATTATTTGAATGTGTTAATTAATAGGTTTTATGGAGCATACCAATCATGCTAGTTTTACTGTGCTTGCTTGATTAGTTCAGTAAATCTGAACTGGGTGTAATTAGCAGTAAAATTTCAGCAGATGAAGCCATCGTCACAGCCGGTATCACCGGGCTCCCCAATGCGGCACCAGGGTGTTGTGTTTTTCAGGAAGAGGATTGTGCATGAGGGTTTGAAGAGAAGGAAAAAATTCAGCCTACATCTCAACCTAACTGTCTCACTTTCCCTTTCTCTCTTTCACAGACTTGTGCCTTATTGAGGCTGACAATGGACAAGAGCAGCATGGCAAAAAGTAATTATGAGGAAAAACTGCATAGCTGCCCACGCAATCATCTGTGTCAGAGGCCACACAACGAAACTCGTCGCGTGCTTAAATGAGTCTGACAGGCCCTGAGAATATTAATTTTCTATCTCTTGATTTTATCTCCTAGCACATGTATTATTGAGCCTTTCATCATCAAGGCCACAACATGCAAAATGATGAATAGTTGCCCAGATTGCCGATCAGCCGCCTAAAGGTGCCTGTGATGCTGAGGGAGGTCATACCAGAGGTCAGGAGTACATTGTGCACATTCGAACATGAGGACAGAGTCACATACACACAATCCGCAGACATGTCTTATGAGCAGCTAACCCTGCAGAGGTTGGTCGACTAGGCCTGATTGGGGTGCTGACCGAAATTAGATGGTGGACGCCCTCCTATGCTGGCACTGAATAGCGAGGACACAGCCTGTAATAACTGCCACTTACGGGGCCCCACAGAAACACCAAAATCAATAAATCGCCGGGATGCACTATATCCAAAAAAGTCAAAGTTTGGGAAATTTTATTTTCCCCTCTGATTGGCAAAAACCCCTCAAGCGTGCAGGCTCTGCGCTTTTCAGGGACACAAACCATTACATGCTGCACAGGCCCCCAAACAGCCCCCCCTGGGATTTGGAAAAGGATCATAGCAGGTGAGCCAGGGCTGCAGAGGCTAATAAGTACTTTGAAAAAGCCCCTCAACTTGTTTTCATCCTAAAATGGAAACTAGGAATATTTGACTTTTACACATGCATGAACATGTTTTCGTATTCTTCTGCAAATCAATGATTGCCACAAAGTCCTGATTGTTAAGAATTTACCTCTGCCAGACGTAATAGCTCAAGGTTTTTAAAATCCCCCTTTCTGGATTCTGGGTTGGGATTTTTTTTCAGAAATTAAGAAAACAGCCAAAACC
>JAHHUM010000017.1:0-14970 GCA_036173005.1 Crenichthys baileyi
TAATGGCATTTTGGGCGAGGTTAGGTTTCTCCCCCTGGGATCCGACTGGTGGTGGGGTGAAGGCCAGAGGAGGTGAGAAGACCGGGAGGAGATTGGAAGGAAGATGGTGGAGGTGGGGTGGAGGACGATTGAGCTCGGCTGAAGAGCAGGAGGGATCTATGACTTAAATGCGAAGCATCAGAGGTTGATTGGCTGAAGATGCATACTATGTACAGGGGCATCTCAATAAATTTGAATATTGTTGAAAAGTGTATTTACTTCAGTAACTCAATCAAGTTGTCAGGATCTGCCATTTTGGGTGTTGTGTTTGTTTACTTTTTCAGTTAGGTGTTTCTGTTCCTTTTGGTTTAATAGTTATGTTTATTTAGTCCTTCTGTTATCTTGGTGTTTTAGTTTTGTACACTTCTACCCCTTAGTTTTAGAAGTTCCTTCTTCCCTCGTCCGTAGGTCCCTTTGGTTATTGTTTACTCATTTGTTTATTTCTTAGAATTGTTTCTCCCTTGGGTTCATTATTATTAGTACAGTTATCTTTGTCTATTCCTTATGGTTATTTCCCTTCTTTGGTTTTATTTAGTTTTAGTTTCTCGCTTAGTATTCTTGTGCTTGTTTACTTTTAGTTCTTTCCATGTCCTTAGATTTAGTCCCTTCTAGACTTACTATTTATGTTAGCTTATGTTCTGTTTAGTTTCTCGTTCCCTGCTTTGCCCAGTTAGTGTTTCCCTTCAGATCTGTTTCCCTGAGTTTGTTGTTTAGTTTAGTTTCTCCTCATGTTTCCGTATCTCAGTTTCCCCGTAGCCATATTAACCTATTTCCCTCAGTTCCCTACACCTGGTCATCACACCTGTCAGTACTCACCCTGATTACCTACCTCTCCTTCCCATTGTCTCACTATTAACTTCCCTCTGTATAAAGGCTCACCGGTTTCACTTGCTCCCCGTCACCGCATCCTGCTATGTTCCTGCTATGCTCCTGGTATGTTCCTGGTATGATCCTGAGTCCCTGCCTGTATAGTTCCTGTTCTGTTCCTCTACTTGTAAGTCCTATGCGTCTTTGTTATTTGGACCTGAACTTCTGGCCTGTGAACACCTGCTCAATCTACTCTGCACATCAAGCCTTCAAAATAAATAATATCTTAACTTACCATGTGGCTCCCGAGCATCTCCCTGCATTCTGGTCCGACTCTTCAAACACAACTTCTGACACAAGTGAAGATTTTCAATGCAGAAATGTGGGAATAATGAAAAGCATGTTTAATACCTGCTTAAAGGTTGGTATTTTCAAACGGTACTTTAAATCTCCTTTAAATTAGCCTTAAGGGAACAGATATTCCAATTTACTCAGACATACCTGTATGCATTTAAAACACAGTAACTTGAATTCTAATGCCGACTGCAGGCCTATTTATAACCTGGAAAATAGGCACAAAGAACACTCTCTTTTTAGCCACCTCAGTCATATCATGGATGGTCGCCATTCTCTATTCAAGTGGTTTTTATCCTCCTGGCTACTGCTAATCTCTGGGAGGGAGTAGTTGCTTTGCTGTGTATCCCTGAAGTTTTATTTAATAGTCAAAACATTCGGAGAGAGGAACTCATAGAGCATATCCAAATATGGCAAGAAATCATTCAGATCAGATGAAAAACCTCAGTGCCATATTTGATCTCAAATTAAGTTAGACAAGCTGTTACAGAAAATGTACAACATTTTATCATCTGAAGAACAATGTCAGTGTGACTGTTTCTCTCTCAGTCCAATGCAGAAACTTTAGTTCAAGCTTTTATAAATTAGATTATTGTAATGCATTATTTTCTGGTCCTTCTAAAAGAACTGTGGCTCCATTACAGCTATTTTAGAATTCAGGTACAATGCAGACGAGGACCAGAAAACAAGCTCACATCAAACCAATTTTAACGTCTCAGCACTGGCTACCTGTCAATTTTAGAATTTCATTTAATGTGCTCTTAGTGGTATTTAAAACTCTAACTGGTCTTAGCCCACTCAATTTATTGGATTTGTCTCAGTCGTACAGCCCCTCATACAGCCACGAGGGTCTTCTGGAAAGGCTATTCTGTTAGTACCTAGAGTGAGAACTAAAACGTCCTTCTCATATTACACCCCTCAGCTGTGGCACAGCTTGGGGACCTGGGACAGCTGACACCGAAGATGTATTCAGTTTTGCTTTTAGTTTAATTTTTTAGCTACATATTATCCCTTCTAGATTACTACCTTTATTTCAATTTTAGCAACCTGTATATTATCTGTTTATCATTTTATTTCTGTTTAGGTTATTAATAATCATGGCAAATACTGTTTCATATTTTTTTTTACTTTATGGTTTTTAATAAATTTTATTTATTTATGTTATGTTTCGCCTAATAAAGCTATAGGTATATCTCCAGTGTTTCCTCACTAAGCTACACAAATGCAGTTCCTCATACTGCGCTTCGCTCAATTTAAATTTTTTATTGTTTTATTATCTATTCAGACCTGGTCCTCATTTCCTCATCAAGTTGGCTGATTAAAAGGTTATAGAAGATGGTAACTCTGGTTGTAGTATGCAGGATGCAGTTGCGCAGCAATAGGTTGAATTTGGCTATGAATAACTTATTAAGTGCCAAAGGCAATTATTAACAAAGTTAGTTATTAATCTGACTAATTAAATTTCACTTTCTAAGTTTTTTGACATGGTTTTTAAAGGTCTAGGTTGGGTCCAAATTGACACTTAAATTAGTAAATTCATACACATTTAATTGTTTTCCCACTAATATGAATATGTGAATAATTTATAGTTTTTCATACTCATAGTCTACCGCTTTTATCCAGAAACGGGTCACGGGGGCAGCGGACTTAGTAGAGACACCTCCTCCAGCTCCTCTAGAGGGAGCCCAAGACATTCCCAGTTGAGAGACATAGTCCATCCAACATGCCTGGAACACCTCCCGGGGGAGGCGTCCAGGAACCATCTGAAACAGATGCCCAAGCCACCTCAACTGACTCCTCTTTATGTGGAGTAGCAACGGCTCTACTCCGAGCTCCTCCCGGATAACCTCGCTCCTCACCCAATCTCTAAGGGAGTGCCTGGATACCCTGCGGAGGAATGTATCTGGGATCTTGTTCTTTCGGTCATGACCCAAAGTTCTTGCCCATGGGTGAGGGTAGGAGCGTAGACTGACTGGTAAATCGAGAGCTTCGCTTTTCGAGTCAGCTCTCTCTTCACCACAATGAACTGGCACACTGTCCCGATTACTGCGGCAGCCGCATCGATCCGATTGTCGATCTCCTGCTCCATTCTCTCCTCACTTGTGAACAAGTCTCCAAGATGCTTGAACTCCTCCACTTGAGGCAGGAGCTTCCCTCCAACTTGAAAAGGGCAAGCCACCCTTTTCCGGTCAAGAACCATGGCCTTGGAGGAGCTGATTCTCATCCCAGCTGCTTCACACTCAGCTTCGAACCATCCCAGTGCATGCTGTACGTCTTGGCTAGAGGGGGCCAGGAGGACCAGAGCTGGTCCAGTGTTCCATAACCAGGATGAAAACCACACTGCTCCTCCTGAAGCCGAGGTTCGACTATCGGCTGGACCCTCCTCTCCAATACCCTGGCTAGGTCATACCAGGGAGGCTGAGGAGTGTGATCCCCCTGTAGTTGGAACACACTCTCTGGACCACCACTCCAGTCTGCCAGTCCAGAGGCACTGTCCCCGACTGCCACGCAACGCTGAAGAGGTGTCCTAGCTGACACACCTCTTCAGTGTTGCGTGGCAGTCGGGGACAGTGCCTCTGGGGGTCATGGACAGTCCAGAGGCACTGTCTCCAACTGCCATGCAACGATGAAGAGGTGTGTCAGCTACGGCATTCCCACAACATCCAGAGACTTGAGGTACTCAGAGCAGATCTCATACACCCCTGAAGCCTTGCCACTGTGAAGCTTTTTGACCACCTCGGTGACTTCAGCCTGGGTGATGAACGAATCCGACTCAAAGTCCCCAGTCTCTGCTCCACCAGGGAATGTGTGACGGCAGGATTGAGGAGATCCTCGAAGTACTTCCACCGCCCGATAATGTTACCAGTTGAGGTCAGCAGCTCCCCACTCCCACTGTAAACAGTGTTGGTGAAGCACTGCTTTCCTCTCCTGAGGTGCAGGACGGTTTGCCAGAGTGGCTTCAAAGCCGACCGGTAGTCCTTCCCCATGGCCTCACCGAACTCCTCCCAGGCCAGAGTTTTTGCCTCTGCCACAGCTTGGACCGCAGCACGCTTGGCCTCACGGTATCAGTCGGCTGCCTCAGGAGTCTCACAAGCCAACCACAGCTGATAGCACTCCTTCTTCAGCTTGACATCATCCCTTACGGCCGGTTTTCACCACCAGGTTTGGGTATTGCTGCCTCGACAGGCACTGCAGACCTTATGGCCACAGCTATGGGGGGCAGCATTGACAATAGAGGTGGAGAACATAGTACACTTGGACTCAATGTCTTCAGCCTTAGCCAGAATCTGGTCAAAGCTCTCCTGGTGGTGGGAGTTGAATAGATCACTGCCTGATGTTCCCAGCAAACCCTCACTTTACCCTTGGGCCTGCCAAGTAGGTTTGGCTTCCTCCTCTTCCAGTGAATCCAACTCACCACCAGGTGATGATCAGTGGACCTTCACCCGAGTGTCCAAGACATGCGGCCGAAGTCTGAAGACACAACTACAAATTTGATCATCAACCTCCTGCCTAGGGTGTCTTGGTGCCAAGTGCACTGATGAACATCCTTATGGTTGAACACGGTGTTCATTATAGACAATCCATGACTGGTACAGAAGTCCATTAACAAAACACCCCTTTGGTTCAGATCAGGAAGGCTATTCCTCCCAGTCACACCCCTCCAGGTGTCACCGTCATTTCCCACGTGGGCGTTAAAGTCCCCCAGCAGAATGACGGTGTCCCTGAGAGGGCCACTATCCAGAACCCCCGACAGGGATGCCAGGAAGGCCAGGTACTCCACACTGCTCAGACCGTAGGCCGAAACAACAGTCAGAGACCTCTCCCCGACCTGAAGGCGCAAGGATGCGACCCTCTCATCCACCGGGGTAAACCCTAAAATGAGACTGCTAAGCTGCGGGGCGAAGAGCAAACCCAGCCAGGCCTGCCGCCTCTTCCCGCAAGCCACTCCAGAGTAGAAGAGAGTCTAGCCTCTCTCAAGGAGGTTCCTGAGCCCAGGCATGGAGATGAGCCCAACTATTTCTAGCCGATATATCCCAACCTCCTACACAAGCTCAGGCTCTTTAACCCCCTACGAGGTGACATTCCACATCCCTTTAGCCAGTTTAAGCAACCGGTGATCAGGTCGTTGAGGTCTCCACCTTCGTCTGCTGCCCGATCGTCTTTTCACCAGTCCCTCATGCTTCCCCCTGCAGGTGGTGGGCCCACTGGGGGAAGGCCTTGCGTCTTCCATTCAGGCTTGGCTTCATTTTTCGACTGTTTGTAAAAAACCTTTCTGCTTTCAGTGTGAGACAAGAATTTTTCAACCAAGCAGCGACCCTTTCAGTTCCCCTGTTAATCTTATAGCCACTTCGATAGCCTTTTTTCCATATGTGAAGCGCACAGTATCATCCACATACATGATATAATTTTTATCGCACACTGAAGGGAGATCATTAATATATAAACTAGAGCAGAGGCCCTAAAATCAAGCCCTGCGGAAAAACCATGGTGCAGTTTTTTTAAAAGGAGACAGTGTATGATTTATTCTAACATTCTGGTACCTGCCATGCAGGTAAAATTCAAACTAGTTTATGATGAGACTGTTTATACTTCGGCTAATGATGATCTGACCACTGGAGGGAAGGGAGGGGTCATCACTAGATAATCAGGTAATCTTTATTACCAAAAAGAACTTGATGGTGAAGTCAGAGAGAAGTGACGTACCTGGCCATGATGCATCAGAACACTGTGAATTTGATCACACTGATACCAGTATACACTAATTATATAAAATGAGAATGCTTTAAAGGCACAAAGACACATACTTTCAGGACAGAAGAAGACTTGATGATCCACAAAATCCCCTTCATTTTCTCTGCTTAGATCCAAATGTTTCTGGCACAACTTTACCAACTTCATGGTGCATGGAGAGGGACAAACCCCAGCAAAATTTAAAATTCTAGGAAACAACTTTATTGGCAGAGCCAGCATTTCTTCTTGTGACCTTCATCATGGTCATTCATACATTTAAATGACCCCAATAAAGGCCACAAGCTGAAATGCATTGATCTGCTAGATATCTGCGATGTGAGATCCATTAATTTTCAACTAATCTGTTTTTATGGACCCTGGAACACTTCATCAGAAGTTTTCTTGGTTTTTCTGTTTTTTGTTTTTTTTTTGCTTAATCTGATGTGGGGTTTTGAAATTTCCTTATGTCATCTTCATATTGCCTGTTTCATTGGGCTTTCTAGTACAGCAGGAATCCAACAGTTCAAAACTACCTTCTCTTACCCATTCAAGTCTCATTACCGAAACCAACTTCTCATCAGGATGTCCCCCAACTTCTGATGCAGACGTTGTTAATCTGGGTGATGCTCGAGCAGACATGACGCATTTATGTCCCAAATGGGGTTTGAAGATAGAAACAGGAAATTAAAAGTATAAATAACTCTATAACATTAGAAATGGGTTATGCAGTCTATGCAGTGATTTAATCTAATCTAATGAAATCGCATTTTACAGTCATAATATTATCTGATTAATTCATGTACAGAAGTTTAAGAACTCCCATGGGTGTATAAGGTTCAGCAAAAAGTGCTCAGTAGTGCAGCAGTGTTCTTGTTATGATATTTCTAGACTTAATTGGTTGGAACAGATGTTTTAGTGAGTACAATCACTTCTGTTTCCTATCGATGATAAGCTCATTCACTGGAATGCAAAGTTTTTCTTTCTCCAAACCCAACATATGTGACTTTAAAAAGAAACAGTGGGAAGAGAACCCACATAGGTATGTTATGATTCTGACCCGTCTGCATGCTGTTTTCCCTATCTGCTCTCCCTGCCAGCAATTAAGCTCATCTGCTCCACCTGTTCGCTGCTGCCCTGCAGCTCTATCAGCTTCATGCCACTCACCTGTTTCCCAGCAGTTATATGCAGCTCCCTGGCAGGCACACGGTGCCAGATTTCTGAAAGCCCGATGCGAGTAGATATCCAGCGTTCTTTCTCTGCCTGACCACGTTTTTTGACCATGTTTTTTCCCTCTTGGATTTCCTCGTCTAGCCTGCCCCCCATCAGATATCTCTTGCCTCTGGACTACGACCCTGGTTCTGCCTTCGACTTTTGCCTCCAGCCTCGCCCCTGGATCTGTTCTGCCTGAGCCTGCTCCCATTGCCTCTGCCTCTTTCCAAGCCCCTTCCTCGCCTCACCCCCTGTCAAGCATCTCCTTGCTCGGTGGCCATTACTGGGTCCCCAGCTCTGTTTGGATTCTGAGAAGTGGTTCCTGGCGCCTGGATGGTGATCTCCTGCATACCGGCCTCCTTGCTCTGAATAAATCTTTTACCCCCCTTTGTGTCTCAGGCTGAAATTTTGGTCCTCTGCCCCGATCGTTACAGAAAAATCTTTTCGTTCCCCACTAACATCTTGGTCTCCTCTGTTTCCCACCAGGAGTCCATTTTTATTGACTCAGGGGCAGACACCGAGTTAATGGACCAGTCTTTTGCCAAGAGTCGTGGCATCAAACTCCTACCGACACCCGACACTCCTAATGTCTTGGCCCTGGATGGACACCAAATCAACAGCTCCCGTCTAACTATGGAGAAGGTGAGCCTAACTCTTGGGGGAAATCATCAGGAGGAGGTTTCATTTATCATCAACTCCCCTCAGTTACCCATTGTTTTGGGAGCTTCATGGCTCAGGAAACATAATCCCCACATTGACTGGCAGACCAAAGACATTTTGGGTTGGTCTAGGGCCTGTTCTGCTGTCTGCCTGTCCTCTGCCAGTACCTTTTCTGTTCCTGACAATGCCATCAAGGAGACTTATCCGGACCTGTTTAAGGTGCCCCCTGAGTATCATGACCTGAAGGAGGTTTTTAACAAATCCCGGGCCACTGCACTCCTTCCTCATAGGCCTTACGACTGTGGAATTGAGCTCCTCCCAGGCACGTCATCTCCAAGGGGACGTCTTTATTCTTTGTCTGGGCCGGAGTCTCAGGCCATGAAAAAGTATGTGGAGGACTCTCTTATGGCTGGGATAATTTGACCATCCTCCTCTCCTGCTGGGGCCGGATTCTTCTTTGTGGGAAAGAAGGACGGCACCCTAAGACCATGCATCGATTACAGGGGCTTAAATGATATCACTGTCAAGAATCATTGTCCTCTCCCCCTCATGAATTCTGCTTTTGAACAGATCCAAGGAGCTAGATGGTTCAACAAGTTAGATTTGTGGAATGCCTATCATTTAGTTCGCATCAGAGAGGGTGATGAGAGGAAGACCGCTTTTAACACGCCCACAGGTCATCACGAGTATTTCGTCATGCCTTTTAGTTTGACTAATGCTCTTGCAGTGTTTCAAGCCTTAGTTAATGATGTTCTGAGGGATATGGTGGGACATTTTGTTTTTGTGTATCTTGACGACATTCTGATCTACTCTCAGGATTTGGAGACCCATAAAAGCCATGTTCGGCCTGTTCTCCTCCGCCTTCTCCAGAACCACCTTTTTGTCAAGGCTGAAAAGTGTGAGTTTTTCACCACAACCACTTCCTTCCTTGGTTTCATCATCTCTCCCGACAAGGTTATTGTTGATCCCTGCAAAGTTACAGCAGTTTCGGAGTGGCCCACGCCCTCTGATCGCAAGCAGTTACTGAGGTTTCTGGGGTTTGCCAACTTCTACTGCCATTTCATTCACAATTATAGTTTGGTTGCTGCCTCTCTTCATGCTATCACGTCTTCCAAGGTCAGATTCGTTTGGAATGAGCAAGCGGAGGAGGCCTTTATCAAGCTCAAGACCCTCTTCACCACTGCTCCAGTTCTCCGGTTCCCTGACCCAGAAAAACAATTCATTGTAGAAGTTGATGCCTCTGGCACTGGGGTGGGTGCGGTCCTAAGTCAGAGGACCCCAGGGGGTCAGATTCATCCTTGTGCCTTTTTTTCCAGCACTTTGTCTCAAGCCGAACGCAACTGTGATGTGGGTGATCGAGAACTCTTGGCAGTAAAACTAGCCCTTGAGGAAAGGAGGCACTGACTAGAGGGGTCCAAGGAACCATTTCTTGTGTGGACAGATCTCAAGAACTTGGAGTACCTTAAGTCTGCTAAACGCCTTAACTCCAGGCAAGCCAGGTGGGCTCTATTTTTTGGGCGATATAATTTTACGCTCTCTTTCAGACCTGGGACCAAGAACATGAAACCAGATGCTCTATCCAGGATTCATGAGTCTTCTGAATCGATGACCAGGGGGGATGATGAATTCATTCTCCCAGAGTTGGTCAGGTTGTCCGCCACCATGCTGGAATTGGAGGAGGAGGTCAGGTCCCCCTACCTGGGACCTTCCTGCTCCCACTTCATGTCCCTCGGATCGATTGTTCGTGCCTGATTGCCTGGTTCTCATGATACTTAGTTTTTGCTACAAATCTCGTCTTTTTTGTCATCCTGGATCTCAGTTCTGGTGGCCATCCCTGACCAAGGATGTTAAGGATTTCATCGCTGCCTGTCACCAATGTTGCCAAGCAAAGTCATCCTGCCGCCACCCCCCCGGGGTGGTTGCAACCCCTCCTTATTCCGTCATGCTCCTGGTCTCAAATTGCCATGGATTTCGTCACAGGTTTGCCCTCTTCTAATAATAATTTCACGGTCACTATTATTGACAGATTCTCCAAGATGGTCCACCTGGCTCCTCTCAAGAAACTGCCTTCTGCTAAGGAGATGGGGGAGGTGCTGGTGCTGGCCCCCTCCTCCTGCCCAGTTCCTGGATGGGGATCCCATCTACACTGTCCGCCACATCCTCCAGTCCAGGAGGCAGGGACATGGTGTCCGCTATCTGGTGGACTGGGAAGGATATGGCCCGGAGGAACGATCCTGGGTTCCGGGCCGATTCATCATTGACAGGACTTTCGTCAGGGATTTTCACAGCCTCCATCCTGACCAACCTGGGGGTCCGGAAGCTGGACCTTGAGAGGGAGGTATTGTTATGATTCTGGCCCGTCTGCATGCTGTTTTCCTCATCTGCTCTCCCTGCCAGCAATCAAGCTCATCTGCTCCAACTGTTCACTGCTGCCCTGCAGCTCTATCAGCTTCATGCCACTCACCTGTTTCCCAGCAGTAATATGCAACTCCCTGGCAGGCACAAGGTGCCAGATTTGGGAAAGCCCCGTGCAAGTAGATATCCAGCGTTCTTTCTCTGCCTGACCACGTTTTTTGACCACGTTTTTTCCCTCTTGGATTTCCTCGTCTAGCCTGGCCCCCATCAGATATCTCTTGCCTCTGCACTACGACCCTGGTTCTGCCTTCAACTTTTGCCTCCAGGCTCGCCCCTGGATCTGTTCTGCCTGAGCCTGCTCCCATTGCCTCAGCGTGTTTCCAAGCCCCTTCCTCACCTCACCCCCTGTCAAGTGGCCTGCCTCCCAGGGTTTTGATTCTGTTTCTGCCCCTTGACCACTGAGTTTTGGATTATCCCTCTGTCGGCAGTCCGACACCAGCAAGCGATGTTTACTGCACGGTCCTGCTGAACCATCTCCTTGCTCAAAGGCCATTACTTGGGTCCCCTGCTCTGTTTGGATTCTGAGAAATGGTTCCTGGCCCCTGGATGGTGATCTCCTGCGTTCCGGCCTCCTTGCCCTGAATAAATCTTTAACTCTGCTTTGTGTCTCTTGGCTGAAATTTTGGGTCCTCTGCCCAGATTGTTACAAGGTAACAATGTTCTTTTTGGAAAACAGCGGTTTTCGGATCTCATAGCTTTCGCATGTACGTGTTTGCTCTCAAGTGTTGTCCTAATGGCACATTAAGGAAATCTGTCAGGTTTTTGAAAACAAATTTTGATTTCTTTGAAGTAATTTTGGTTTGCAAAGAGTTATCGTTCCTTTGTCTTTTGTTACTTTGTCTCTTAAAATGTTTTTCAGATCCCTGTGATTTGCTTTTGAGTACCTGCAATCATCGGCCTCAACTGCTGTTAGAATTATTTATTGCATGTACAGTACCTTGAAGATGCAGTGAAGCTTGATTATTCTGTGAATAATAAAAAATAAAGATATTAAATTACTGTGGCAAAATTCAACAGTATTCATTTGGCAATCTGAGTCTTTTTTTATGATTTACAAGATGTGCTGTTATGCCAAAAGCTACGTGTTCTGGCACATTCAGAACTAGGTAGGGTGCGCAAGATCATTCAAACCTGACACCAAAGTTTTTCATGAATGATCAGATTTCGGTAACCCATTTAACATGCAAAAAAACTTGTATTATATTGTATGGGTTGTTGGTTCAGATATACTGTGGCAGATTATACAACATAACATTGTTGGTTTGTTGCAGTGTGAGGAAGATTGCTGCTAAAGATAATATGAATTAATGATGTAGTTTATTGGCTATACTTACATGCGTCACCAAGCTCTTCTGCATGTGCAGCCAAACAAAGCTCCTTAGCAGCACAAAGATTAACTTTTTTTGCAAGTTTTACAAAAGTAATGTTATGTATATGTAACCTGTCCTAAAACATTTGTAAATTTTGTAAAAATAAAATAAATAAATAAATAAATAAATAAATAATCTGTAGCATGGACATACTGAATGATTAAACTAAGATGGGAAGTGCTGCTTTTTTTATGAGCTAAAAAACAAAATACTTTTCCTCAAAGTAATTTATGACAGGAAATTGTAACTTATGATATCAAGAAAATAATCTTGTTATCACAAAGTGGTGAGTTTCGTTTGTTCATTAAAAACGAGGGCAGATTTCTCATTACCATCTGCCACTATATCCCCCACTATAAATATATTTGTAGTGTGGGGATGTCCATCCTCCACTATACAGGTACAACAACCAAAATTTTAAATTCAACTCAGAAAGTGAAACTCATGTATAGTATAGAATCATTACACATAGAGTGATATATTCCAAGCCTCTGTTTCTTGTCATTTTGATGATTATGGCTGACAGGTAAAGAAAACCCAAAATTCAGTGTCTCAGAAAATTAGAATATTGTGAAAAAGTTTATTATTAGAGATTGGTCTCACACCCTTATCAGCTAATTAACTCAAAACACCTGCAAAGGTTTCCTGAGCCTTTAAACAGTCTCTTAAACTGGGTGATAGGCTAAACAGTCATTGGGGAAGACTGCTGACTGTACAGATGTCCATAAGACAGTCATTGAAACCCTTTACAAGGAGGGTAAGCCACAAAAGGTAACTTTTGAAGAAGCTGCTAGTTCACAGAGTTTTGTACACTAGCAAATTAACAGAAATTTGAGTAGAAGGCAGGCTGTGGTAGGAAAAGGTGCACCAGCAACAGAGAGAACCACAGCCTTGAGAGCATTATCAAGCGGAATCCATTCAAGAATTTGAGGGACCTTCGGAAGGTGTGGACTGAGGCTGGAGTCGGTGCCTAAAGAGCCACCACACACAGATGAATACTAGACACGGGCTACAGATGTCGCATTCCTCTAGACAAGCCACCCCTGAACCAGAGACAATGTCAGGAGCGTCTTACCTGGGCTAGGGAGAAAAGGAACCAGACTGTTGCCCAATGGTCCAAAGTCCTGTTTTCAGATTAAAGTAAATTCTGGATTTCATTTGAAAAAGAAGGTCCTAGAGTCTGGAGGAAGAGTGAAGAGACACAGAATCCATGTTGCTTGAAGTCCGGTGCAAAATTTCTACAGTGAGTGTCATGTCATCTGCTTATGTTGGTCTATTGTGTTTTCTGAAGGCCACAGTCAACACAGCCATCTACCAGGAAATTCTAGAGCACTTCATGCTTCCCTCTGCTGACAAGTTGTCTGGAAATGCTAATTTTATTTTCCAGCAGGACCTTTTTTGATTGGTCTAATGTGATATTCTAATTTTCGGAGACACTGAATTTTGGGTTTTCTTTACTTGTACGCCATAATAATCAAAATTACAAGTAAACAAAAGATAGAATTTATCACTCTATGTGTAATGATTCTACATAATATATGAGTTTCACTTTTTGAGATGACTGGCAAAAAAATATTGCACTTTTACGCAATTGTCAAATTTTTTTAGATGTACCTGTAAATCTCCATCCTCAGCTTGTGTCATATGAGACGACCTAAGCTACTGTCAAAAAAAATGTGTTAGGCTAGTCTAACATGATGAAATAAAGTATTTTGTACAACATTAGATCCTGCTAGAACTTTGAAGTATGTGTGTTACTTTGATACACCCTCAATGGGAATACTAAATGTATATTGTGATCAAGGGTGTCAAGACAATGCTGTCTCATTTTATTGTTTAATTATTTTACACATATGTATTCACTAATTATCTGCTAAAAAACAATACGTATTCATAAATACTTGCAACCATACTTAGTGAGAAAAGCAATATCCCTTGTGAATTTTTAAAAGAAGGGCTGCACGGTGGCGCAGTTGGTAGCACTGTTGCTGTGCAGCAAGAAGGTCCTGGGTTCGATTCCCGGCCGGGGGTCTTTCTGCATGGAGTATGCATGTTCTCCCCGTGCATGCGTGGGTTCTCACCGGGTACTCCGGCTTCCTCCCACAGTCCAAAGACATGCCTGTTAGGTTAATTGGTCACTCTAAATTACCTGGCCTGCAGCGATGATGCCAGTGTAGAGGACTTTGGTCCGGCTTGGACCCAGGCAGAAACCCAGAAGACTTGGACCTGGCGTCCGATAAGGACCCAGGCTGGAACTTTGAAGACTTGGGCCTGGCGTCCGGCTTGGACCCAGGCATGGGGTTTTCAGGTGCTTGATCTGGCGTGATGTCAGTCATATTGTCAGTCGTATGGTCAGATGCCAAGGGCAAAACGTCAGTCCTGGAGTCAGATGCCAAAGGCAAAACTTCAGTCACATAGTCAGTCGTAACGTCACCAAAGTCAGGAGTCTGGTCAGTCAAGGCGACGGTCTTTGCGTCAGGCAAAGCGTCAGGTGCCAAGGGCCAAAAGTCAGTCTTGGAGATCGGTAAAAAGTCCGTCGTGTAGTCAGGTGCCAGAGGCCAAAAGTCAGTCGTGGCGTCTGGTTGTGCGTCAAACCTGGAAACAGGCTGTGTGTCTGGCTGTGCGTCAGACCTGGAAACAGGCTGTGTGTCAGACCTGGCAACAGGCTGTGTGTCAGACCTGGCAACAGGCTGTGTGTCAGGTTCTGGTGTATCAGGCTGAAGTGTGTCAGGCTCTGGCGTGTCTGACTCAGGTGTGTCAGGCCTGGAGACAAGGATTAGAGGCGGTTCGACGCCGAACCCCTCTGGAGCAGGATGTAGAGGCGGTTCGACCCCGAACCCCTCTGGAGCAGGATGTAGAGGCGGTTCGACCCCGAACCCCTCTGGAGCAGGATGTAGAGGCGGAACGACCCCGAACCCCTCTGGAGCAGGATGTAGAGGCGGTTCGACCCCAAGCCCCTCTGGAGCAGGATGTAGAGGCGGTTGGCTTGCGAACTCCTCCGGAATCAGGCGAGATTCAAATGACCCTGAAGCGACCGGCAGAGGCCCTGAAGACCCTGAAGAGGTCGGCAGTGGCTCTGAAGATCCTGAAGACCCGGCGGCGGCTGGCTGAAGCTTTTCAGATCCGGCGACGGCCGACTGAGACCCTGTAGATCCGGTGACGGACGGTTGGGGCTCTGAAGGCCCAGTAGACTCGGCAGCGGTCGGCTGAGGCTCTGTAGACCTAGCTGTGTGCAGAGGTTCTGTGAACTTGGCTTCATGCTGAGACTCTTTTGACTTGGCTGCAGGCTGAAGCTCCTGTTGTTTGGCTGCAGGCTGAGGCTCCTGTTGCTTGGCTGCAGGCTGAAGCTCCTGTTGTTTGGCTGCAGGCTGAGGCTCCTGTTGCT